>JALJEV010000322.1:630000-765442 GCA_026586105.1 Hylodesmum podocarpum
TTACCTTTTCAAGATTTGTATACCAGGTGTTTATATAAAAAAAAGATATTTGAGAATAATTTAATTAGAATATACCGACAACAATATAAAATAAATTTTTGGTTATAATTTAATCAAATATTGTCAAGAATGATAAAATTATTTGCTTTTATGATAATTATTTTAAAAGTTATAGAATAATTTCTAAAATCACCTCTGCAAATGCGTAAAACTAAAATTATTTTTTCTTATAATTTATTAACGATGTTATATGGGTTTTGTTGTACCATCACTGTTATAATTTTGTGAGAGCATTCTTATTATAAATTCATTACTCTGCTCTCTGGGGCAGATGTACGAAGATGATTCTTGTAATTGGTCTCAACCTAATTAAGCAACTTACTATTAATACTTTCAACAGGTCAAGAAATATTGCAGGAGCTTCCAGACATCAAATAAGAACACAGATTTATTTGTTTATATGAACAGTATACATTTGAAAAAAAAAAACCCAAAGAGGTTAAAGTAAAAATTGGTGTTAAATGTAAACCTTATCATAAAAACCGGAGTAGCAGAACGCTAAGATTTATGAGACAATAACTAAGGAGCTGGAAGTAAAAAATAATCATTTAACAATGTTTCTAGAAAAGAATAAAAAGATAATTTAAAAATGTGAATAAAAAATAGAAATAAATAGAAGATAATTAAAAAAATTACATATATATATATATATGTATTACGGTGAATTTTTTTATATATAAATATAATAATACAAGTTAAGAATTATAATTACAAACCTTATAATTTATTATGAACAATAAATATTATTAAAATAAATTAAATACAAACCAATAAAATAACAGAAAGAATACATATATATCCACTTATTCATAAAGAGTTTTATCATCATTATATTCTTATAAAACTAAATATTAAAGAAATAAAATTTTTTTTGGAGTAGTCCAACATCCAAAGGGAAATGAATTGCGGAAAAAATTAATATTGGGCTTTGAGAAATATATGTCGTCTCTGTTATCAATGGTCCAATAGAAAATGATATGCAGAAAAATGTCTCAAAATCAACATTAAGTGTGTGAGTGGGTATACCTGTGTTTGAAGAAACTGATTATTCCTTATAACCATCCATCAAGTTCTACTAAAATGAATTGAAAGAGTTTTATTGGCGGGAAGGAATGAGAAAGGATCTAGCTGAGGGCTTTCACCCTCAGACACATGGTCAATGTGAAAGAGTAGTAAAATAAATCCTTGCTTACTTACAAACTTGATTCTAGAGGTAGTAGTTGGGATCAATACTTGCCTTTGGTAGAGCTGTTCATGGTAACAAATACAAGTCTAATATTCAAATGGTGACAAATTGATCTGGTTAGAAACTTATTATGCAGGGGGTCTGATTTTAGACGTTGGCGCCATTGCCCTGAGCGCCACAAGCCACGTGGCAAGTGGGGCGCCTGGCACCTGAGCGCCACAAGCCACATGGCAAATGGGGCGCTGGCACCTGAGCGCCACAAGTGGGGTGCCTTGCCCCTAAGCGGCATATTCGGGCGTCAGGCCATAGGGTGCCAGACTCACTGTTTGTTGGTGATGGGGTTCTAGGCGCCAACAATTGCTATATATACTCCTCTTCCAAGAGTCAATTTCACAAACCGAACTTCAGGTGAGTTTCCTATTTTCATGGTACTTAGTTTAATTGTTATAAAATTAGTTATTCGATAATTATGAATTTAATAATATATAGTATTGTTTTCTTGTAATTGTAGGTGATTTTTTGGTAATATATGGCTTCTGCAATTATTATAATTGTGTATATTAATGGAAGGATAAACGAGACGAATGAAGGAGTCGTATTTGGAGGACCAAGAAGAACATTACAAATTAAACGTGGCATAAGTTTCAATTTCTTAAAAAATAAGATTCGTAATAAATTTAAATTAAATGATAATCAAGTTATTGGTTCTATTACAACAAGATATTTAATAGGAAATCAATATGTTCCACTACAAATAGTCGATGATGAAGATGTGAATATTATGATAACTAATTTTCTTCAATAAGAGGGTGGTAGTCCTATAGAAATATGTGTTGAAGTTGTTGTTGCAGGTGGTGTATCATCTGGGAATAATGCAGATATAAATGAAGGAAGCGTTCGTAGTTCTTATGATGGATATTCTACAAGGCTAAACTCTAGTGACAATGATGAAGATTACGTTGTTTCAGATATGAATTTTGATTCAACATCCGAAGATGAAGATTTTTATGGGAATTTTTCTGAATCAGAAGATGATGATCTAAATGAAGATGTACATAGTTTAAGCCTTGACGTCCAACAAGATCAAGGTGTTGTCATAACAGAAGGAGGTTAGGAATAGTATATTTAATAATTAAGTTTTTGCATGATAAAATAATTGTTTGATGTGATATCATGTAAATGCAATTGTAGAACCATTCTGGCAAACAACCCCACACTACGCAAATATTAATTGGGAGTATCCTGATCAAGAAGATCCGTGGGGTTTAAATGTTGAATCGAATTGGGTCATTGGACAAGAATTAGCTGTTGGTATGGAGTTTGATAGCAAAGATGAAGTCCAAACTGCTGTTGCAAGATACCTAATGGCCGTACATCAAACAATGAAGGTTGAGGAGTCAAAATCAACGAAGTATGTTATTTTTTGCCCTAAAAATTGTGATGAATCACCTTGTCCTTTTTATATGCGAGCTATTAAATCAAAGAGGACAGCTAGGTGGAAGGTAACAAGATGGGGTGGTCCACATAGTTGTTTAAATTCAAGTTTGACTCAAGACCATGCTAATTTAGATTCAAATATGATTAGTACGTGCATTGTAGGTAAGAATATTTTTTTCTAACGTGTAATTTGAATTTTTTGCATCTTACATGTTTAAATTTATATTTTGTTATAATTATCACGATTAATACAATTTCATGTATGATAAGGGAAGATCCATCCATTAAAATTAGCTTAGTTCAAGAGAGAATAGCTAATATGTTTAACTACAAAATATCATATAGGAAGGCATGGTTAGCTAAACAGAAAGCAATGATCATGGTGTTTGGAGACTGGGAAGAATCATATGCGGAACTTCCTATTTGGTTACATTACATGCAAATTCACTCTCCTGGATCTTATTATGAAATCGATGATGATGATTTTGTTGTTGGCAGCAGACTTGTCAGTGAATTTCGCCAATTTAAGTGTGTCTTTTGGACATTTCGACAATGTGGTGAGGCATTTAATTTTTGTAAGCCAATTATACAGGTGGACGGTACACACTTATATGGTAGATACCGTGGAACACTTCTAATCGCAACAACGCAAGATGGTAATGGACATGTATTACCACTTTCATTTGCCGTGGTTGAAGGTGAAACATTCTAGCATGGTTATGGTTTTGGTCTAATTTACGTAATTATGTGACAAATAAATCTGGTATTTGTCTGATATCTGATCGGCATCGGAGCATCAAGTCGGCAATTGAAAATGAAGCAATAGGATGGAATTGACCAAATGCATATCATGTTTATTGTATCCGACATATTGCTTCTAATTTCAATCACAGGTTCAAAAACGTAAAACAAAAACAAATGTTGGTGAAATTAGGTAAGTGATGAATCAATTTTTGTTACTTTCTTCAAATTAAACTTCACGTTAAACGTGACTACTTCATTTTCTTGTAGGTTATACTCCTTGCAAACACATATTTAATCGAAACTTGGAGAAATTTTGTGAGGAAAGTCCCCAAGTAGCAACCTGGATTCAAGGAATATCCAAGGAAAAATGGAGTATGGCATATGATGCAGAAGGACACAGATATGGTCATATGACTACGAATCTGTCTGAATTCATAAACAAGGTGTTAAAAGGTTGCAGAAATCTACCACTAACAACATTAGTGAAATCAACATATGTGCTGGCCCTCTAAACAAATCTCAGGTAACAATCCAAAGACAGGTCCAGAGTAAGGCATCCATATAACCTACATAAAAAAACATTCATTAAACGAATATACATATCTAAACAAGTACTACAAAATTGTCAAATTAGTTAAGTTACCTGATTTAATTTTAGAATATCTAAAGTCCTTCGTATACTTTTCACATCATCATCACCGGAAACACTGTTTTGAATCAGAAGCCACCTACAATATTTCACAAATAACTTTACTTTCACATAGATTGAAATAAAAGATAATAAAAAACAGCATAATTAACTAATTACCTGTGACCAAATGGGGTGTCTGGAGCACGGGTCACCATGACCTGCGGGGTTAAGGGGGTAAATCGTTCCCACGCCCATAACTGTATCAGAACTGACATCCATCCGATGGACACTGCGTTAATATCTGTTGCATTACATAATTCCCGGTACAAATATCCTAACAAGGCACTGCCCCAAGCATATTTCCTTGTCTCTGTGAAATCATCCAAGAACTGCAAATAACGTAACGAAACTCTACAGCTATTTTTGTCAACAAATATAACACCACCTAAGAATCGCAATATCCAAGATCTAGTAAAACGCCGCAGTGCTTCAGGGTCATCTAGAAAAGGTGTAATATCATTGAACTGATCACCCAACCAATTCAGCTCTACATAAGAACCTCTAATATCATCTGCACTAGGCCTTACTCCTAGTAAGGCCTCAGCCATGCCAGCCCAGTCTGCATGTGTAGATCCAATGACAGGTCTCCCATCCACCGGTAATCCAAGTAAAACTGTAACATCTTCAAGTGTGATGGTACATTCCCCACACGACATATGGAATGTATGGGTCTTAGGCCTCCAACGTTCAATAAAAGCTTGTATTAATCCCCCATACTGTTTAAAATAACCAAGATGGCACACCCAATAGAAGCCAGTCTCAATCAAATACGGGGTAATAGCATCAGGCCACCGTGACTGACCCTGATACTGCGGAGCAGCTCGTCTTAATTTAAACTTTCTATTCTCTTCGGTGTTCCAAATATGCTGAGATATATGATACGGTTGAATCCATAACAAATCTGGTTCTAATGGTCCTGATTCAATCGTGACACCACCAGACGAAGAAGAACTAGCCATAACAAAACCTACACATTTTTTAAATTTAAAAAATAATTAACAACATTTCAAATAATAAATTATCCTACAATTTACCAAAAAATAATTTCCCTACGCTAACAAATTTATTTAAACTAAAATTTCAACATTAAAATTACTAACAACTAATTTCTAATTAACATTTATCAACATTCTGAACAACTTCAAATTTCAAACAGATATTCTAATTAATTTCTATGTAAAAAATATATTATTTCAATAATAACAAAACAATATTTCTATATTATCAACATTATTTCTATTTTAAATTTACAATATTATCAACATTATTTCTACAATATCAAAATAATTTCTATCATCAAATTACAATTTTTCATTACTACAACTACACTATTTTACTATAAATTTCATATTATTTTTTAATTTTTCTAAATTAAATTTACATCTACCACTACAAAAATTATTTCTACATCTAAATTACATCTACCTCTATATACAAAAATTATTTCTACAAATCCTAAAATACTGTCTAACTACACTACACTACACTACACTACACTAACTTAACAACTAACTTAACAACTAAACTAACAAACATTAAAAAAATTAAACTACAAAACAAGAAAATAATTAACAAAACTTACCGGAAGGAGGAGGGGACCACAACAGCAAAAAACAAAGAGGAAGGAGGAGATGGGACCACAGCCGCGGTGGAGGAACGTGGGAAGGTATGATGCGTAATGAAAACGAAAGTGGTGGGGGCTGAGGTATAGAATAAGTGGGGCGCTCAGGGGCCAGGCGCACATGCCACGTGTAAGTGGGGCGCTCAGGAGCCAGGCGCACATGCCACGTAAATGGGGCGCTCAGGCATGAGGCGCCACATACACGTGGCAACTCCTGGTTCGTTGCGCCTGCACGGATCCCGCCCCATACCTTTCGCCTTTTAACATGAAGACACGTGTAGGTGGGGCACCTTCTCTTTGGGCGCTCAAATGTTGGCTAATCTCTGTCTGCCACGTGTCGCTTCCTAAGCTGTAACGCTCTTCCCCTGTGCACCACAATTGGAAAACAGTCCCCCTCCGGTAATAAGTTTGTAACGAGGCCCAATTACGGAAATAATTTCCGTAACTGACCTATTATGGTCATTTAACCTCAAATGGTACCATTTAGGCATTGTATGGAAGGCATTATAGATCACTGATTGGTTAGCTTGAAAGAAAGTCTATACTGGTAGGTTCAGAGCTAATGTAAGAAACTCTTAAGAAAATGAAGATAATTTGAGGTCACTAAGTGTGTGCTCAGAATACCGGAGAATATGTGTTTTTTTTTTGTCTCTCCAATGAAAAGTGCTTCCTCTCTAACTTCCAAGTTTCACGAAATATCTAACACTTCAGTGGCTCTCAAATAAAAGCAGGTAACTAAGTAAGAAGGAGAATTATACTCATCTCCTTAAAAGTCTCTATTTGAACTATTAAATATAAGTTATTCGTTACCTTTTAAGGTAGTTTAATTAGTTCTGAAACCGATTCATTTAACCTATAAAATTATTAGGAACTGGTGTAAAAATTAGGTAAACCAACGTAAAAATATTTTTTAAAAATTTTAATTCAAAAAATTAAAAGAAATAAAAGCACAAAATAAGAATTATACTTTGATTTAACTAATTTTTTTAGTTATTGTTCTTGTTGAAGTGCTAGCTGGCGGTTCGACTCCTCGAGGTGGTATTCGCCTATCTACATGATTTTACAAATTAAGATTCAGTATTTGTAAAAGATACTCCAATACTAAAATTAACATCTTATGATAAAATATTAAGTATTAGGGATTAGATGTGTATCTTATTAGAAGGGGCTCTCTTATATACAACTAGTCAATTATATTGTTAGGATAGTTAAAGGGGTACTCCCATTTTACTACATGTAAAGTTTATACATAAACTTTCCTTATAGATAGTCTTCGTAACAGTGAGACACATGACTCAAGAAACCAAATCCTTCATATCTCTATTTTGGGATGGTGCATACACAACCTTGATGTATGACACCTCGACTAGTTACTGTGGCCGACATATCATCCTTAGCTATTACCTTCCACAAGCACCCGACGCTCGAGGTCGAATGAGTGACATATGTCAGATGACGAGTTTCCTAAGTTTTTGAGTTTCCTTGGATGGCGTGTACAATCTTTTCAGTTCACTTTTGGGGTACGTGGAACGTCTTGTCCCCACGATATCCCCTTTTCATACAATGTGCATTTAATGCTCACCGTTTTTTGTTTTTTATGACCGTTACAGTCAAAGTGGACAAGGGAACCATTTTATCCACGTTTTAAGTAGAAATGTCTTTTTCCTTTTATTCTTTCTACTGTTTGTCCTCCTCATTTTCATCGTGTACCTTCGTGCTTTCTGCGTTTTGCTCTCTGTATTCTCGTTCTCTGGTTACCACTTGGAAGTTCTACTCAACTAATTTAGGTACATACCCATGGCTTCTTCTTCATCTTATAGTTTCCCTAGGGCTGTCTGCTTAGTCGCAAGAGAAATTTCTCCCATAGGAGGTTCCGTCTCTTCTAAACGAACCCCAGTCCTTAAGCCTTCTCTGAGGGATTCAAACGTGCCCTTGATCAGCTCAAGCTCCGTGAACCTGACTTCGATACTTCCTTCTTTGATGAGACCAAGACGGTGATCAACGAAACTCTTGTTAATGATTAATTTTGTATTGTTACTTTATCGGAACTTGATCTTGTTTTGGAACTTGAGCTCCCTTTTGCAACTTTGGATTCCCTACACTGATTTGACATTTTCTTTTTAAGTTTCCAATGCATCTCTTATTCCAAACCACTCTAATCTAGACGTTCTCCATAGTATAAATAGGCTCCGCTTATATATTTATTTGCGCACTTCTTTTCTGTATACTCCTTATGGCTTACTTCGTGTTTAAATGGATGTTGTTGCCTTGGTGGTGGGAACATTGTTGATTATTTGTGTTTGTCTTATTCGGCATTAGATGATGTGTGGAATAAGATATTCTTAGCTCGAAGGTTTTGGGAAGGGGTGACTTGTTCTGGGTTTCATGGCCCAAAATCTGCTCAAGAGTCCGACCCTTGTAATCATCCTCGGGGTTTGTTCCATTCCCGAGGAGGTCTCGTCGCTATCTACGCCTTGGGGCCTTTAGCGGGATGGTGTTGCTATGGGATGTGATCTTCCAGTGTTGCTCCTCCGTCTTCCAAGATGGATCAGAGCATGGACATCACATTTGTTTATGCTACCAATTGCAAGTTATTGTTCTCCTACCTCTACTAGAAGCATGGCGTTTGTGCCGTAGGTTAGCCTGTATGGAGTTTCACCACCGAGGTTTGGGGAGTGCAATGGTAACCCCATGGAATGTTGGGCAATTCATCATCCCACAATCTTTTAGCTCCTGCCACCTTTTCTCTAAGCTCCATAAGAATTACCTTATTTGCTACTTCGGCTTGACCATTGGATTGGGGATGCTCTACCGATGTGATCTTATGGTTAATTCCCAAATTCTTAGAGAATTCTTCCAATTTTTTGTCTGTGAACTGTCTTCCATTGTCTGAGATGATGCTTAGAGGCAACCTATGACGACATATAATGTTCTTCCAGTAGAATTTTTAGATCTGCTGGGCAGTGATGTTGGTCAAGGGTTCAACTTATATCCATTTTGTAAAATAGTCTATAGCCACTACCAGGAATTTGACTTGACCCTTGCCTACAAGGAAGGGTGTCTATCCCCCATGTCATGAACGACCAAGGAGAGGCCATGGTATGGAGCTCGGTAGGAAGGAGCCGTGGTAGGCTGTCATGTCTCTAACAGTCGAGGCAATGACGCGAGAAGTTGACAGCGTCCATCTTTAGGGTAGGCTAGTAATATCCTGCTCGTAGCACTCGATTGGCCAAGGTTCTTGCTCCAGTGTTCATTCCACAAATTTCTTGGTGTAGCTCCCTCATTATGTAGCGTGCTTGTTCCAGGGTGAGGCATTTGAGTAGAGGTGATGAGAAACCCCGTCGAAACAACTTGTTGTTATGCAAGGTATATCGTGCAGCCTGTGGGTGTAATCACTTAACTGCATTGGGATCTGCAGGGAGCCCTCCCTTCTCCAGATACCTGATTATTGGTTCCATCCATGTGTCCTCGCCTTCGGAGACCGAATAAGTCTCACCTTATTCCCAGCTTGGTTGGGACAGGGTTTCCTGAATCAGGGTTCTATGTTGACCGCTTTTCTTAGTGCTAGCTAGCTTGGTCAAAATGTCGACACACTCATTTGCCGTCCTGGGAACGTGATGAATCGCGAAATGATCGAAGTGCTCAGCTTGTGCTTTGGCTAACAAGTAGTACCTTTGGAGGAGAGGTTCTTTGGCCTGGTATTCTTCATTCATTTGTCCCGTCACCAATTGGGAGTCAGAGATACATTTGATACTCTTAGCTCCCATCTCTTTTGCTAACCGGATACTGGCTAGCAGCGATTCATACTCAGCTTGATTATTAGACGTAGAGAACTCAAACCTAACTGCTTGTTCAAGAATGAGCCCGTCTGGACCCTCCAAAATGACTCTTGCCCCACTTCCTTTTTTATTAGAGGACTCATTTATGCTAAGTGTCCATATGCTTTCTGTGCCTTCTTTGAGCGACAGCTCGGTCAAGAAATCTGCTAAAAATTGTGCCTTCGTCGGTCCTCGACTTTGATAGGTAAGACCAAACTCGAACAACTTTATAGACCAAGCTGTCATTCTTCCTTCTAGATCGGGACTTTGGAGTACTTGCCTTAAAGGATAATCGGTTTGGACGATGATCTCGTGACTTCGGAAATAATGACGCAACCTTCTTGTCGAGAATACTAGGGCCAAGATTAACTTCTCGATAATTTGGCACCGTTCTTCTGTGGGTAGAAGAGTGCGACTAACAAAGTACACCAGATGTTGATGCTTACCTTTTTCGTCACGAGGACCGAACTGATTTTAGAGTGTGCGACAGACAAGTACAAATTAAGTTGATGAGAGGTTGGGCTCTGCAATACTGAGATAATGGAAAGTTGTTTTTTGGATTTCCTCAAATGCCTGTCTACAAGCATCATTCCATTCAAACTTCGGGTTATTTTTCAGTATTTTGAAGAGGGGACGAAGCCTTTCTGCTAATTTGGGGAGAAACCGGGAGAGGGCGGCAAGACGTCCGTTGAGTCGTCGTAGCTCTTTCAGTGATTCGAGATGTCGCATCTACAATATTTTCTCGCACTTATCTGGATTGGCCTCTATGTCCCTCGAGGTTAACATGAACCCCAAAAACTTCCCTCCTCATACACTAAAAATGCATTTTTCAGGGTTGAGACGTCATAAACCTCCAAGACCTGGCCTATCTCTTCCTTAAACACTTTATCCATCAATCGCTGATATGTAGCTCCTGCATTTTTTAATCCAAAAGGCATCACCCGATAACAATAATTTATCGTGTTGTACATAAAGGTTGTCTTATCCTCATCTGGGGTTACATCCGTATCTGGTTGTGTTAGGACCTACATAAAGGTTGTCTTATCCTCATCTGGGGTTACATCCGTATCTGGTTGTGTTAGGACCAAGCGCTTACCACTACACCAAAAGCAATTGCTGTTAGTGAGGGCGCAACTTAATATACTTATAGTATAAGTTGTTTAAGGGGCTGCGCCTTTAAGCGCCATGGGTTGGGATGTTAAGCCCATCGAATCCTAAGGGTGACGCTGGATTAATTCCAACAATCTCCCCCCAGTGTCAGCCGGGGGATTCGAACCCATGACCTTGCTCTGATACCACTTGTTAGGACCAAGCGCTTACCACTACATCAAAAGCAATTGTTGTTAGTGAGGGCGCAACTTAATATACTTATAGTATAGAGTTGTTTAAGGGGCTGCGCCTTTAAGCGCCATGGGTTGGGATGTTAAGCCCATCGAATCCTAAGGGTGACGCTGGATTAATTCCAACAGGTTGTACCCTGCGTATGCATCAAGGAAACTCAACATTTCGCAACCAGATGAGGTTTCCACAAGTCAGTCTATGCTCGGTAACTGATACGTGTCTTTTGGGCAAGCTTTGTTCAAATCCGTGTAGTCGGTGCACATAAGCCACTTGCCATTGGCTTTCCTTACCATGACCACATTGGCTAACCAAGTTGTGTACTTGAATTCCCTAATGAAGTGAGTTTCTCTCAGCCATTTTACCTCCTGTTCGACTGCTAAACTCCTTTCTTCACCCAGTCTTCTCTTCCTCTGAGCTACGAGTTTGGCTTGATGTAATACAACAAGTTTGTGACACTGAAACTTGGGGTCTATTCCCGGCATGTTCGCGGCACACCATGCAAACAGATCAGTGTTTGCTTTCAAGACTAGTTCAAATTCTTTCTTTGTTTTTTGGTCCATGTGCAAACCAATCTTGACTACTTGCTTGGGCTTACGTTCGGTCTGTATGGAGCAAGTTTCCTCCATGGGCTTAGGCCTTTCTTTTAAGGATTGAAACATGTCAGGATGCGGACCCCGCGTTCTGGGTAGTTGGTTGGCTCTCCGTGGGAACCGTCGGTTGATCACGTGCCTTGAAACTTTGCACGTAACACTCCCGAGATGTGTGGTGATCGGCTTTTACTGTGACGATTTCCCTTCCCGAAGGGAACTTCATTGCTAGGTGCGAAGTGGATATAACAGCTCCTAACTGATTTAACGTCCTTCTCCCTACTATCACATTGTACGACGTCTCTGCTTTTACCAACAAATACCGGACAATGAGGGTTCAGTGTTCAACCTCTCCTCCAAAAGTGGTCGGCAAGTCAATGAACCCTCGGGTGTGGACTCTTTCTCCTGCAAAATCGAGCAAAGGCTCATTATGGGGCTTAATGAGGCTCGGGCTCAGTCCTAGATTGCCGAATGTGTGCCAATACAGAATGTCAACTAAGCTTCCTTGATCTATTAGCAACTTTTTTCACTTTCCAATTTGCGATAATGGCAGATATCACCATAGGGTCATCGTGGTCGGGGCCATAGGCACTAAAATCATCATCGGTGAACATGATAGGAGGTATGCTTCTAGACAAAGAATTGTGTTTGATCGAGTTTATACTTCGCAGGTGTCTCTTTCGGGCGTTATTGGAACAACCTCCTCCGCCAAATCCTCCTACAATTTTGTTGATGGTACCTTGTACATCGGGAGGAGTCTGGGGATGGAGCTCCTCGCTGTGTGTTTCGGCCTTTACCATTTCCCCTAGCGTTGGCGGGTGGACATTGTTGGCTTTTCTTTTTCCACTTCCAAACATCCCGCTAGCCCGAAACTTGTTCCTCTCTATTGTCTCGTCGGACGAAATGGATCAGAGCTCCAGCACGGACCAACTCCTCAATGATGTCTTTTACCTTTAAACATTCCTCTTTTGTATGGCCATGGTTCTGATGAAAGTTGCAAGAGCGTCTGACTTCAGCATTGAGGGGTGTTAGACATGGTGTGGGGAGGGCCACCAGGTCTGTGTTAAAGTTGTGAATTTTCCTACTCACTTCTTTTTTTATTCTGGTTCCCAAACCTTTCGCTGCAACACCCCAGATCGGGTGTCCTCGGCACGTTCCCTCGTTCTCTTTCGAGCTGTCGCGTTCTCTTCTATGCTCATAAACCTTGCAGCTCGGGCGCGCAACTTGTCCATGTTGTGCGGGGGCTCCGCATAGAGGGAATAAGAGAAAGGCCCAGGTCGGACCCCTACCTTGAGCGAATGTATCGCGATCGCATGGTGGAGGTCAGAAATATTCATGTAGGCTTTTGAAAAACAGGCCATGTAATCTCTTGGGGTTCTCTTTCTTCTGTGAACGACGAGCTATAGCGACGAGGAGTCTGTCAATAATGGCTTACAATCAGCAAACCGGGCCACGAACTTGGTGCATAGCATCTCGAAAGAGTTGATAGACATTGGTGGGAGGGAATAATACCACTCCAAGGCTATGCCTCTAAGTGTGGTTGGAAGCAGTCGACAATGAATTCGCCTGTTTTCTGGAACTAACCTAGCTTGTGTAAGGTATGCTTTGACATGGGACGTCGGGTCTGACGTCCCGTCATATCTTTACATACTTTGCCACTTTCAATTATCACGGAGTTTGACCTACATGATGTGCGAGGTGAACGGATGGAAAGTCGTCAAACGTCACAGCTCAGGATTCTTATTAATCTCCACACTCTGGAATTGTATTTCTTGTGGAATACGGATGTTGTTGGCATGAGAATGTTCGGATATGGAGGGCACCATGTGCGGAGGTGCCATCGAAGGTTCCTTGTTCCGGAATGATATGGGGGAATTTTCTCCTACTGTCCGCGACACGCCTTTGTTAGTATGAGGGAGGCGGTTCCGAAGGGCTTCTACCTCCGTATGATGTTGGTCTTTAATCTTTTCTATCTCTGCCTGCTGTCGCTCATGCATTTTATGCATGTCGTCGTTCATTTGCTGTCTTATCTTCGCCATTGTGGCCTAAATATGTGTCTTCAAGGTATCCAAGAGAGAGGGATCCATGGTTGCAGAAGAGGGCGCAATGATAGTACAGCTGAGGGTGCGGACCATGAACCTTGAGGTCCCAGACTACCCCATGGTGGGCGCTAATGTGTTCTTGTTGAAATGTGGCTTACAAGTGCTAGCTGGCAGTTCGACTCGCCAAGGTGGTATCCGCCGATTTACAAGTTTATTTGAGCCGAGGTCGGGTACCTGTAACACCCTCAAAATTAATTTTCATAAATAATTTCGTAGTTAAAACATTTACTAAAAATTCTATAAAAATGTACATATTAACTATTTACTGTTATAATTTGATTAGACAGAAAATGTAATTCAAAAATAATTTATCATTGGGTAGCAATATTATTACGTAATTTGAGAAAATTATGATTACATTTCTAAATAAAAATGTAATAAAAAAATAAATTTGTGGTTTGACATTTTTATTACTATTTGATGTTTCAAATATTATTTTATATTTCGAATTACTGAAAATTTATTGTTTTAATTATATTATTATTAAGAAATCTTATTTTATATTTGATTTGAGAAATATTTTAAGAAATAAATAAAAAAAAATAATAAAAATAAAAATAAAAAAAATAATAATAAATAAATAAAAATAATATAAAATAAAAAAAAAATAAAATAAACTTAGAATGACTCATGCAAGATTCAAACCTGCAACATGCAAGTTATTAAGCCACCACTTTAACCAACTAAGCTACTACATTTATTTGATACTTTTATAAAATATAAGATATATATTAAGTACTAGTTTATTGTTTAAAAAATTTTAAAATTAAAATGTCACATGCAGGACTCGAACCTGCAACCTTCAAGATAGAAGTAGAATGCTTTTACCAACTGAGCTAATAGGTTTATTTGATAAATTTTAAAAATATAAGGTATATAATAAGTACGAGCGAAATATGTGAACCAGAAAAATAGAGAAAAATAATTTTTAGATTCTTTATAATTTAGTATTAATTATGGAATAATCATATATGATATTTGAATAATGGAATTAAAAAAAAAAAATTAAAAAAATAATAATAATAATAATAAAATAATAATAAAAAATATATATATATATATATATATATAAATAAAAGTTAGAAAATTCTGAACAAGTGTAATATGTCATGAATGATGAAAAGATGCACTAAGTTAGTGGTGTTAGCACCAATTTGATTAATGGAGCACTAAAAAGAAAAAAGAATTATAATTAATTGTTTATGGAAAAACCACTAAGTATATTAAATTTTACCACTAATAATATTTTAAATTTTATTTCATCTATAAATAGAAACCATTTGAGAACACTTCAGCCATGAATTCATTTACACCAAAACACCAAAATCTTAGTTTTTCCAATTTTCCCAAAACCATAAGCTTATTTTGCTAAAATTCCAAATTTTTCTAAATTCACCAAAAACCTATTTCATTTAACTTTGAGAGTAGAATTAACCTTCTTTCAACCTTCAAAAGCTTTCTCAAAGTCTTCCAAAAGAGTAGCCAAAAGAAATCAAGGTGAGGAAGTTTCTAAATTATTTTAAGTTTTCAATTTAATTAAGTTTTCAATTTTCTAAAAATTCTAGAATAATCTCAAAATATTTGTGTTCTAAAATTTATGAACTTATAATTATTATTGAAGTTTTAAAGTAATAAGAATTGTAAGAGAAGTTGCAATTTACTTAAATTTTCAAATATAAAAAAAAAATATGTATATATATATATGTAACTAAAAATGAAGTGAGCATGACTTGAACCCAAGACCTTGGTGTTTCCAGTCATGTCTTAACCAACTAAGCTAGTCCAGATTTCATTTATAATACTGCATATTTATATCTTTATATTTAAATATTTCGCTTTCATTTGTTTATATTTCAAATGATAATATGTGATTTTAAAATTATGAGATCTAACTAGGAGGCTCTGCCACCTTTCTTGATTTCATAATTTTAGTTATTGATATAATATTACAACAATTAATTTTTCTATACTTTGAATTTGGATGATCTTTGATTTGAACTTGAATGATTTTGGATGTGTATTTGGATCATGACTTGGATTATGCATGTTTACCTTTTCTTTGAACTTGGATGATGATTGAGATTGTGATTAATTACCTATGATATGCACGTTGAGGATTGTGATAAAAACTATGACTATTATACTATAAATTATTAATCCACAACGTAAAATATAATGATGGAGTGGATGTGTAATATCAATGAGTTGGTGCTGTTTTAAATGAGATTTTTATAAAGGGAGATAAGTTTTCATTCATTCATGCATGCCTCAAAAGAGGTGGCCTCGGTTAGAGGTGCGGATAATAACTTAATCCGTGCGTCTAGGTGGGATGCGGACTTGGGGATTTTTATAGTGAGAATTCATTTAATTCATGATGATCACATGATTGTTTATGAGATTCTGTGCATCACTGTGAAATCCCAACTGGTCGGTAAGTTTTACGATGATGATGTCGTATTATCTGAGATGGTACCACATTGCATATTTTTGGAGTTAAGGTTGGAGCATGCATCATGTAGAAATTTCATTTAAGTCATAATTCATTCTTTATTTATTTGATTATGATATGTATCATATTAATATTTTTATATGATATGTATTATTATTGATATTTTTATATGCTATGTATTGTTATTTAAATTTTGAAACTTACCCTTGCGTGTTTGTGTCTGTGGTTTGACACCTGTGATGATCCTAAATTTTATTTGGGGGAGCAGATTAACAGGATAATTCTATTTGGAGATGTGAAGGAAGGATAGCTAACATGAGGATTTTTGTGAATAATGTATATTTTATAATTATCACAATATTACGTACTTATGTGACGTTTTGTAAATAACTTTTGATGTATGGTTACGATATGATCTATGTGATGTGTTTTATTTTGGTGACGTTTTTGTTAGCAAGGAAAATTATTTTAAGATTTTATTTAAAGAAATCTAAATGAAGGGAAACATTTTCAAATAATAATAATAAATGGATAAAAAAGAAAATAATTAAGCAATGTAAAATAGCGGGGTGTTACAGTTGGTATCAAAGCAGTATGTTTTCTTGGACTTGTGAATTTTGAGCTAACCATGTTTTTGTTGTGATTAAGTGATTAGTAGTGAGTTTAGAAGCAATAAGGTTGTGTGAATGATTGTTTGTTTATGTGCTCTATATTTTGTTTGATTGTTAGTTGGTGTGCTTGGAGATTTTCTTTTCTGTAATAATAATAGATGGTCGGAAGAAATGATAAGGCAGTTGCTGAGGCACTCGAAAAACTTGCCCAAGCAATTGGTAGTCAAAGTAGGAACTAAGACTTCAGAACCTTTGATTCGAGGTAAATGCTTCATAAGTGAAACTCCTTTAACTGTGTTATTTGACTCTGGTGCTACTCATTCTTTTGTGTCATATTCTTGTGTACAAAAATTGAAACTCCCTATGTCTTCATTAAACTTTAAATTAGAAGTAAATACTCCAACTGAGACTTCAGTTTTAACCTCAGATATCTGTCTAGACTGTAAAATAAAAATTGGTGATAAAACTTTCTGTGTCAATTTGATTTGTTTACCCCTTCAACAAATTGAAGTTGTTTTAGGTATGGATTGGTTGTCCACTAATCATGTTTTGTTGAATTGCTTTGACAAAACAATTATTTTTCGAGACTCGGAGGTGAGTAGGGATATTGAAATTGTTTCCATAAATAAAGTCTTAAAATCTTTAAAGGAAAACAATACCCAAGTATACATGATCACCGCTAATGAAACTAAATCTGAAAATGAGGTGAGTAGTGTGCCAATAGTAAAAGATTTTACAGAGATATTTCAAGAAGTGGATCAATTACCTCCTGAAAGAGAAATAGAGTTTTCCATTGATTTAGTTCCAGGAACAGGACCAATTTCCATAGCACCATATAGAATGTCTCTGTAGAATTAGCGAGAAGTCAAGAAACAAATTGAAGAATTGTTAAGTAAACAGTTTGTAAGGCCTAGTGTATCACCCTGGGGAGCTCGGTTTTGTTAGTTAAGAAAAAGGATGGAACCATGAGAATGTGCATAGATTATAGACAATTGAATAGAGTAACCATTAAGAATAAATATACACTGCCTAGGATTGATGATCTTATGGATCAATTAAAAGGAGTCTGTATTTTTAGTAAGATTGATTTAAGATCAGGATATCATCAGATTAGGGTAAAATCCGAGGATATTCCAAAAGCGCTGAGTACCGTTATGGGCACTATGAGTATTTAGTTATGCCTTTTGGAGTGACTAATGCTCCAGCAGTATTTATGGATTAAATGAACCGAATTTTTTACCATTATCTTGACCATTTTGTAATTGTATTCATTGATGACATATTAGTGTATAGTAAAACTAGGGAGGATCATGCCAAACATTTAAATATAGTATTCTGATTTTAAAGGAGAGAAAACTTTTTGCTAAATTATCTAAGTGTGAATTTTGGATGGAGAAAATGAAATTTTTAGGTCATGTGATATGTCGAGGAGGAATATCTCGTAGATCCATGTAAGGTACAATCTGTTTTGGAATGGGAGAGACCTAAAAGTGTAACGAGAGATTAGGAGTTTTCTAGGATTAGCAGGATATTATAGGAGATTTATTAAAGATTTTTCTAAAATAGCTTTGCCTTTGACTACCTTGACTAAAAAGAATCGGACATTTATTTGGACAACTCAATGTGAGGATAGTTTTCAAACTCTAAAGGAAAGATTGACCATTGCTCCAGTATTAACTCTACCTGATCCCAAAGAACCTTTTGTAGTGTATTGTGATGCATCTAAAATGGGTTTAGGAGGAGTATTGATGCAAGATGGTAAAGTGGTAGCATATGCTTCTAGACAACTTAAGATTCATGAGAAAAATTATCCAACCCATGATCTAGAATTAGCTACATTTGTAGTATTCACACTTAAGATGTGGAGACACTATTTGTATGGAACTAGATTTGAAGTATTTAGCGATCACAAAAGCCTTAAATATTTATTTAGTCAAAAAGAATTAAACATGAGACAAAGAAGATGGATGGAATTTTTAAAGGATTATGATTTTGAACTTAATTACCAATAAGAATTGAGGATAGAAGAATCAAAACCTTAAGGGAAAAGATATTCCTTTAGTAAAGGTTATCCGGAGAACGGATGATGCAACATGGGAATTGGAAAGTGAGATGCGAGAAAAGCTATCCTACATTATTTCAATGAGGTAAATTTCGAGACGAAATTTCTTTTTAGGGGGAGAATTGTAACACCTCAAAATTAATTTTCATAAATAATTTCGTAGTTAAAACATTTACTAAAAATTCTATAAAAATGTACATATTAACTATTCTTGTTATAATTTGATTAGACGAGAAAATGTAATTCAAAAATAATTTATCATTGGGTAGCAATATTATTACGTAATTTGAGAAAATTATGATTACATTTCTAAATAAAAATGTAATAAAAAAATAAATTTATGGTTTGACATTTTTATTACTATTTGATGTTTCAAATATTATTTTATATTTTGAATTACTGAAAATTTATTGTTTTAATTATATTATTATTAAGAAATCTTATTTTATATTTGATTTGAGAAATATTTTAAGAAATAAATAAAAAAAATAATAAAAATAAAAATAAAAAAAATAATAATAAATAAATAAAAATAATATAAAATAAAAAAAAAATAAAATAAACTTAGAATGACTCATGCAAGATTCGAACCTGAACCTGCAACCTTCAGGATAGAAGTAGAATGCTTTTACCAACTGAGCTAATAGGTTTATTTGATAAATTTTAAAAATATAAGGTATATAATAAGTACGAGCGAAATATGTGAACAGAAAAATAGAGAAAAATAATTTTTAGATTCTTTATAATTTAGTATTAATTATGGAATAATCATATATGATATTTGAATAATGGAATTAAAAAAAAAAAAAATTAAAAAAATAATAAAATAATAATAAAATATATATATATATATATATATAAATAAAAGTTAGAAAATTCGAACAAGTGTAATATGTCATGAATGATGAAAAGATGCACTAAGTTAGTGGTGTTAGCACCAATTTGATTAATGGAGCACTAAAAAAAAAAAAGAATTATAATTAATTGTTTATGGAAAAACCACTAAGTATATTAAATTTTACCACTAATAATATTTTAAATTTTATTTCATCTATAAATAGAAACCATTTGAGAACACTTCAGCCATGAATTCATTTACACCAAAACACCAAAATCTTAGTTTTTCCAATTTTCCCAAAACCATAAGCTTATTTTGCTAAAATTCCAAATTTTTCTAAATTCACCAAAAACCTATTTCATTTAACTTTGAGAGTAGAATTAACCTTCTTTCAACCTTCAAAAGCTTTCTCAAAGTCTTCCAAAAGAGTAGCCAAAAGAAATCAAGGTGAGGGAAGTTTCTAAATTATTTTAAGTTTTCAATTTAATTAAGTTTTCAATTTTCTAAAAATTCTAGAATAATCTCAAAATATTTGTGTTCTAAAATTTATGAACTTATAATTATTATTGAAGTTTTAAAGTAATAAGAATTGTAAGAGAAGTTGCAATTTACTTAAATTTTCAAATATAAAAAAAAAAAAAATATGTATATATATATGTAACTAAAAATGAAGTGAGCATGACTTGAACCCAAGACCTTGGTGTTTCCAGTCATGTCTTAACCAACTAAGCTAGTCCAGATTTCGTTTATAATATTGCATATTTATATCTTTATATTTAAATATTTCCGCTTTCATTTGTTTATATTTCAAATGATAATTTGTGATTTTAAAATTATGAGATCTAACTAGGAGGCTCTGCCACCTTTACTGATTTCATAATTTTAGTTATTGATATAATATTACAACAATTAATTTTTCTATACTTTGAATTTGGATGATCTTTGATTTGAACTTGAATGATTTTGGATGTGTATTTGGATCATGACTTGGATTATGCATGTTTACCTTTTCTTTGAACTTGGATGATGATTGAGATTGTGATTAATTACCTATGATATGCACGTTGAGGATTGTGATAAAAACTATGACTATTATACTATAAATTATTAATCCACAACGTAAAATATAATGATGGAGTGGATGTGTAATATCAATGAGTTGGTGCTGTTTTAAATGAGATTTTTATAAAGGGAGATAAGTTTTCATTCATTCATGCATGCCTCAAAAGAGGTGGCCTCGGTTAGAGGTGCAGATAATAACTTAATCCGTGCGTCTAGGTGGGATGCGGACTTGGGGATTTTTATAGTGAGAATTCATTTAATTCATGATGATCACATGATTGTTTATGAGATTCTGTGCATCACTGTGAAATCCCAACTGGTCGGTAAGTTTTACGATGATGATGTCGTATTATCTGAGATGGTACCACATTGCATATTTTTGGAGTTAAGGTTGGAGCATGCATCATGTAGAAATTTCATTTAAGTCATAATTCATTCTTTATTTATTTGATTATGATATGTATCATATTAATATTTTTATATGATATGTATTATTATTGATATTTTTATATGCTATGTATTGTTATTTAAATTTTGAAACTTACCCTTGCGTGTTTGTGTCTGTGGTTTGACACCTGTGATGATCCTAAATTTTATTTGGGGGAGCAGATTAACATGATAATTCTATTTGGAGATGTGAAGGAAGGATAGCTAACATGAGGATTTTTGTGAATAATGTATATTTTATAATTATCACAATATTACGTACTTATGTGACGTTTTGTAAATAACTTTTGATGTATGGTTACGATATGATCTATGTGATGTGTTTTATTTTGGTGACGTTTTTGTTAGCAAGGAAAATTATTTTAAGATTTTATTTAAAGAAATCTAAATGAAGGGAAACATTTTCAAATAATAATAATAAATGGATAAAAAAGAAAATAATTAAGCAATGTAAAATAGCGGGGTGTTACAGTTGGTATCAAAGCAGTATGTTTTCTTGGACTTGTGAATTTTGAGCTAACCATGTTTTTGTTGTGATTAAGTGATTAGTAGTGAGTTTAGAAGCAATAAGGTTGTGTGAATGATTGTTTGTTTATGTGCTCTATATTTTGTTTGATTGTTAGTTGGTGTGCTTGGAGATTTTCTTTTCTGTAATAATAATAGATGGTCGGAAGAAATGATAAGGCAGTTGCTGAGGCACTCGAAAAACTTGCCCAAGCAATTGGTAGTCAAAGTAGGAACTAAGACTTCAGAACCTTTGATTCGAGGTAAATGCTTCATAAGTGAAACTCCTTTAACTGTGTTATTTGACTCTGGTGCTACTCATTCTTTTGTGTCATATTCTTGTGTACAAAAATTGAAACTCCCTATGTCTTCATTAAACTTTAAATTAGAAGTAAATACTCCAACTGAGACTTCAGTTTTAACCTCAGATATCTGTCTAGACTGTAAAATAAAAATTGGTGATAAAACTTTCTGTGTCAATTTGATTTGTTTACCCCTTCAACAAATTGAAGTTGTTTTAGGTATGGATTGGTTGTCCACTAATCATGTTTTGTTGAATTGCTTTGACAAAACAATTATTTTTCGAGACTCGGAGGTGAGTAGGGATATTGAAATTGTTTCCATAAATAAAGTCTTAAAATCTTTAAAGGAAAACAATACCCAAGTATACATGATCACCGCTAATGAAACTAAATCTGAAAATGAGGTGAGTAGTGTGCCAATAGTAAAAGATTTTACTGAGAGATATTTCAAGAAGTGGATCAATTACCTCCTGAAAGAGAAATAGAGTTTTCCATTGATTTAGTTCCAGGAACAGGACCAATTTCCATAGCACCATATAGAATGTCTCCTGTAGAATTAGCAGAAGTCAAGAAACAAATTGAAGAATTGTTAAGTAAACAGTTTGTAAGGCCTAGTGTATCACCCTGGGGAGCTCCAGTTTTGTTAGTTAAGAAAAAGGATGGAACCATGAGAATGTGCATAGATTATAGACAATTGAATAGAGTAACCATTAAGAATAAATATACACTGCCTAGGATTGATGATCTTATGGATCAATTAAAAGGAGTCTGTATTTTTAGTAAGATTGATTTAAGATCAGGATATCATCAGATTAGGGTAAAATCCGAGGATATTCCAAAAAATCGCTTTCAAGACCCGTTATGGGCACTATGAGTATTTAGTTATGCCTTTTGGAGTGACTAATGCTCCAGCAGTATTTATGGATTAAATGAACCGAATTTTTTACCATTATCTTGACCATTTTGTAATTGTATTCATTGATGACATATTAGTGTATAGTAAAACTAGGGAGGATCATGCCAAACATTTAAATATAGTATTACAGATTTTAAAGGACAGAAAACTTTTTGCTAAATTATCTAAGTGTGAATTTTGGATGGAGAAAATGAAATTTTTAGGTCATGTGATATGTCAGGGAGGAATATCTGTAGATCCATGTAAGGTACAATCTGTTTTGGAATGGGAGAGACCTAAAAGTGTAACAGAGATTAGGAGTTTTCTAGGATTAGCAGGATATTATAGGAGATTTATTAAAGATTTTTCTAAAATAGCTTTGCCTTTGACTACCTTGACTAAAAAGAATCAGACATTTATTTGGACAACTCAATGTGAGGATAGTTTTCAAACTCTAAAGGAAAGATTGACCACTGCTCCAGTATTAACTCTACCTGATCCCAAAGAACCTTTTGTAGTGTATTGTGATGCATCTAAAATGGGTTTAGGAGGAGTATTGATGCAAGATGGTAAAGTGGTAGCATATGCTTCTAGACAACTTAAGATTCATGAGAAAAATTATCCAACCCATGATCTAGAATTAGCGGCTGTAGTATTCACACTTAAGATGTGGAGACACTATTTGTATGGAACTAGATTTGAAGTATTTAGCGATCACAAAAGCCTTAAATATTTATTTAGTCAAAAAGAATTAAACATGAGACAAAGAAGATGGATGGAATTTTTAAAGGATTATGATTTTGAACTTAATTACCAATAAGAATTGAGGATAGAAGAATCAAAACCTTAAGGGGAAAAGATATTCCTTTAGTAAAGGTTATCTGGAGAACGGATGATGCAACATGGGAATTGGAAAGTGAGATGCAGAAAAGCTATCCTACATTATTTCAATGAGGTAAATTTCGAGGACGAAATTTCTTTTTAGGGGGGGAGAATTGTAACACCCTCAAAATTAATTTTCATAAATAATTTCGTAGTTAAAACATTTACTAAAAATTCTATAAAAATGTACATATTAACTATTTACTGTTATAATTTGATTAGACAGAAAATGTAATTCAAAAATAATTTATCATTGGGTAGCAATATTATTACGTAATTTGAGAAAATTATGATTACATTTCTAAATAAAAATGTAATAAAAAAATAAATTTATGGTTTGACATTTTTATTACTATTTGATGTTTCAAATATTATTTTATATTTCGAATTACTGAAAATTTATTGTTTTAATTATATTATTATTAAGAAATCTTATTTTATATTTGATTTGAGAAATATTTTAAGAAATAAATAAAAAAAATAATAAAAATAAAAATAAAAAAAATAATAATAAATAAATAAAAATAATATAAAATAAAAAAAAAATAAAATAAACTTAGAATGACTCATGCAAGATTCGAACCTGAACCCGCAACCTTCAGGATAGAAGTAGAATGCTTTTACCAACTGAGCTAATAGGTTTATTTGATAAATTTTAAAAATATAAGGTATATAATAAGTACGAGCGAAATATGTGAACCAGAAAAATAGAGAAAAATAATTTTTAGATTCTTTATAATTTAGTATTAATTATGGAATAATCATATATGATATTTGAATAATGGAATTAAAAAAAAAAAATTAAAAAAAAAATAATAATAATAATAAAATAATAATAAAATATATATATATATATATATATAAATAAAAGTTAGAAAATTCTGAACAAGTGTAATATGTCATGAATGATGAAAAGATGCACTAAGTTAGTGGTGTTAGCACCAATTTGATTAATGGAGCACTAAAAAGAAAAAGAATTATAATTAATTGTTTATGGAAAAACCACTAAGTATATTAAATTTTACCACTAATAATATTTTAAATTTTATTTCATCTATAAATAGAAACCATTTGAGAACACTTCAGCCATGAATTCATTTACACCAAAACACCAAAATCTTAGTTTTTCCAATTTTCCCAAAACCATAAGCTTATTTTGCTAAAATTCCAAATTTTTCTAAATTCACCAAAAACCTATTTCATTTAACTTTGAGAGTAGAATTAACCTTCTTTCAACCTTCAAAAGCTTTCTCAAAGTCTTCCAAAAGAGTAGCCAAAAGAAATCAAGGTGAGGGAAGTTTCTAAATTATTTTAAGTTTTCAATTTAATTAAGTTTTCAATTTTCTAAAAATTCTAGAATAATCTCAAAATATTTGTGTTCTAAAATTTATGAACTTATAATTATTATTGAAGTTTTAAAGTAATAAGAATTGTAAGAGAAGTTGCAATTTACTTAAATTTTCAAATATAAAAAAAAAAATATGTATATATATATATGTAACTAAAAATGAAGTGAGCATGACTTGAACCCAAGACCTTGGTGTTTCCAGTCATGTCTTAACCAACTAAGCTAGTCCAGATTTCGTTTATAATATTGCATATTTATATCTTTATATTTAAATATTTCCGCTTTCATTTGTTTATATTTCAAATGATAATTTGTGATTTTAAAATTATGAGATCTAACTAGGAGGCTCTGCCACCTTTACTGATTTCATAATTTTAGTTATTGATATAATATTACAACAATTAATTTTTCTATACTTTGAATTTGGATGATCTTTGATTTGAACTTGAATGATTTTGGATGTGTATTTGGATCATGACTTGGATTATGCATGTTTACCTTTTCTTTGAACTTGGATGATGATTGAGATTGTGATTAATTACCTATGATATGCACGTTGAGGATTGTGATAAAAACTATGACTATTATACTATAAATTATTAATCCACAACGTAAAATATAATGATGGAGTGGATGTGTAATATCAATGAGTTGGTGCTGTTTTAAATGAGATTTTTATAAAGGGAGATAAGTTTTCATTCATTCATGTATGCCTCAAAAGAGGTGGCCTCGGTTAGAGGTGCAGATAATAACTTAATCCGTGCGTCTAGGTGGGATGCCAGACTTGGGGGATTTTTATAGTGAGAATTCATTTAATTCATGATGATCACATGATTGTTTATGAGATTCTGTGCACCACTGTGAAATCCCAACTGGTCGGTAAGTTTTACGATGATGATGTCGTATTATCTGAGATGGTACCACATTGCATATTTTTGGAGTTAAGGTTGGAGCATGCATCATGTAGAAATCACTTTTTAACTTCGATCAAATCATTAAACTTAAAAATAGTACCTCACTCCAATTTTCTAAACCTTAATCATAAGTAATATTAAGAATACATAATTATTATTTAATACCTAAATTATGTGACGTTGATTCTTGCCTCTATAAACAACAATTCCTATCAACATGATTTGTGTGGAAAGAAAATATTCATTTTTCACTTATTTTATCATTATAATTTTTTCCCATGATCTATAATTTAGAGACTCTTTTGTTAAGAAAAATAATATTATTTTTTTATAATTTTTTTCATTCTCAATAACAAATGGGGAAGCTATCAAAGTGTCATTAAAGATAATTTCTGTTTATTGTTAATTTCGCAACATAATAATAAACCCGTATGCTTTGTGTTAAATTTCAATTCTATATGCTACCGGATCTTCTCCTCTAACCTCTTCCTCATTTCTGATTTAAAATAATATGTTCAATTAGTTCTGAAAAACCATTTTTAGAAACATATCTGGTAATACATAATATCAGTGTTTTAGAGCTCAAACTGGACTTTATATATTGGGTAAGATATAAATACTCGAGAAGGAGGTGTCAACTTGAAACAGAATTAACAGTGTTTTGCACTATTAAAAAGAATCAACATTTGTTAATAATTAATATTTGTCAATAAAAAAATATAAATTTAGTACTTGCAGGCTCTGTGATGCAGTAATCATGTAAACAAATTTTATGTCTAAATTAATAATTGTTATCTTTGTCCCTTTAACGCTTACTATTAGTTTTTAATAGATCAACAACATCGGCTTAGTATCTTTGCCTTGTGTTTTCATTGACTATTACAAGTCATATGCAAGCAAAAAAAAAAAGTTTTGAACGAAAAGAAAATTAAAGAAGAGGACATATATTAGAATCCATTTTGAAAACTAATGACATATTTATAAGTTAAAACATATTACAATTTGGGTTATTCAGTGTTGTTCGAATCACCAATGATTTTAGTGGAGTCGTTCACGGACAATATCAAGAAAAGTGAGTTATCATAGAAAAATTTATTTTTTATATAATTCTGACTCACTTTTTATATATATATATATATAGCAGAAGAGATGTTAGTTTCTTAATTTTGATAATTACAGAATAAATGAATAAGTAATCAAACGGAACAATGATCAGACGAATTATTGAGCATAGACGAAAAAAGTATCAGCAAGGTTAGATATTTAGAGTTTCATGACGAATTGTTCAAGTTATGAAGCTTCAAAGCTACTACATTAGATGATGAACCTTCAAAGATCAAGATGCAGTACTCATCTCAACTTCAAGTCATGAGTTAAAATTTGAATATATGAGGACTGAAGTTGAAGACAAAGAAGACAAATGAATGATTGAGTTATAAGCTTAATCTTTAATTCATTCTTTTATTAAAGTTTAATGAAGTTCAGACGAAGAGTAACACGTGTATCATCTCAAATCAAACAGTTACTCAGAAGCTTCTAAAGGTGGAAAGATATATAGTCTTAACCTCTGCAACATAAAAAGTAAATGGTACTTTTCGGTGAAATCTCTGAACAAATCAGTAAAACTTTGATCTCACACTGACTTCCGTTATGAAATTAATAAATTATCTGATTGCTCACTCTGTTAGACGTTGGAGTACCCAAGACAAAGTACAAACATTCAAATTTTTAGTCTAATGGATACTTAAAGAAGCTGCCTATAAAAGAACTTCATTGCAACGAGTTGAAATTGGCGAACTACACTATAAACTATCATATACAACTTTCGCTCAAGCTCTGAAAATCAAAGTTCACTTGCCCTGAACTGAAATTCCGTACTCATTGTAATATCCCTCTCTGCGTAGAAGATTCTTTTCTTTGTGATAACATCTTTAAACCATTGTTGTGGTGGTTGTAGTCTAGGAGACTAAGTGTTTAAAGAATATCTTGTGTTTTAGCCTGAGGTCTAAAGAATACATACTTTAGCCGGAGGAGACTAAGTGTTGAAAGAATACCTTGTTTAACCTGCGGAGGCTGGGTTCAAAGAATACTAATTTAGTCTGAGAAGACTTTGTCCAAAGAATATTTGTATTTAGTCAGGAGTGACTGAGTTCAAATAATACTCTTAATGGCAACTTAGAAAGTTGCTAAGTAACTAGACATAGGATATATGTAAGAACTAGTATAAAATTATTACTGTCTTATTTGATTATCTGTTAACTACTTAAAGATAATAACTTAAACAAAAGTTTTATTAAAATGAATCTTTTAAGGGAAAAACGACTTTACATCTATCCAAAATTTTAAATTACAGACGCAAAATACATTATCTATAAAATAATTTATTAAATAACAAAATTCAACCCATTTCTTCAATTCTATCCTTTACTCACAAAACTATTATCACATTAGAGTGCCTTTTACTGCTACCATTCCTAAATAAAAAGACATCACCCTGCGTTGAGCGCTCACTGGCCCTCCAAGAATGTCGTACTACTAGGTGCAAATCCGGTAAGAACAATACTTCTTCTTGGCTTAAATTCTATATAAAAATTTAAAGAATTTTAAATTTAAATGGACAAGAGTAGAATGAAAAATTAAAAATTTAACTATATATATATATCATTTGTTAATATTTTTTTTTAATATAACTATTGCAATTATAAGATTAAACATTTAAGAAACAAAGAGTAATACCTACGACTATTTTTATATATATTTATAAATATATTGTTTTATATATATTTAATTTGATAATAATAACAATAATATATATATATATATATATATATATATAATATGCAATTTAAAATTTTAAATATATGAATATTATTTTTTATTTTATCTTCCTGGTTAATAAGATCAGCCACTATGCAACAGATAAATGTAAAACAGGGTTTGAACCACAGTGATGCAAACACATCGGCCATAACCAGCAATATAAATCACTACTATAATTTTTTCTATTAGCAAATGTTTTTAGCGGATTTTCCTGTAAATTAGAAAAAATTGAACTTAATTTTTAACAATAGTTAGAATAAAATCAGGGTTTAATGGTTAAAAATTAAATTTTTAATAAAATGATATATAAAGGAAAAGAAAGTAATAGAGAAAAAGAATAATTTAATATTATAATATGATTCTATGTTTTTTTTTATTCATCCTGTATACCACTATTTTTATAATTATAAAATGTATCTAAAATAATTAAGTTATAATACATAATTATTCATATTCAATGAGTGAGAATCTCATTGATGGTAGAGATTTTTGGGTGCAAATGACATCCATAATATTTATAATAAAAATTTATTTATTCTATTAAAATAAAATAAAAGTATATTAATTTTATATTTTTAAAAATATCTAAAACATTATATCAAGAAA
Organism: Hylodesmum podocarpum; assembly: GCA_026586105.1. Lineage (NCBI taxonomy): Eukaryota > Viridiplantae > Streptophyta > Magnoliopsida > Fabales > Fabaceae > Hylodesmum > Hylodesmum podocarpum. The sequence continues at coordinate 659,328 of JALJEV010000322.1, forward strand.
ATATATATTTTTAAAATCGTTTATATTTATCAATAAAATTATAAAATAATGAAGAATTTTCATGGGAAGAGATTCTATCAAATATAAAAATCGTTTTGAGACAAGGACTAAGAAAGGAACGGGATATGCCAGAACTAAGAATATTAAATTAATTAAAAGACATGAATATTCAACAACATAATTTTCTAACATCTTACTCTTATAAACTAAAGATTATTAAAAGAATTAAAGGAAAATTACTTTCCATAAACTGAGTCTTTGCTGTACTATTTTTCCACATAATCACCATAGTTTGAGAAATATCCACCACAAACTAATCGTGCCACAAATTACAAAAATTAAAAAAATCTAGTATGCATTTAGCACAAATTAACAAGTTTTTATCATTTTTGCAAGTCCTTGTACAAAAATAACTGTGTCAAACTGAAATATGTACTGAAGGACTATAAAGTTAAGTAAAAATAATTGGCTTTCATAGTTAAGTAAAAAGAATTTTTTTTTTTAAATAAAAGAATTTACTATTCAAAAAATTTATTGTGCAAGCAAGTAAGTTTTAAATGAAAAGAAAATTGAAGGAAACCCTCATGCTACACGGAGATAATGCTTAATATATTTATACAGAGTTATTAAATATTTATTCATACTTCAATGTATTAAAATATTTAAAATCTTAGAAAAGAAAATCACACACAGCTAATATTTTTGACGATTATTAACAATTTTGATTAACATTTAAATATTTAAAAATATCAGAGACTATTCCAATTTTTGTATAAGGATGAAAATAAAGAAATGTCAAATTAAATAAAAAAAAGTTAGTGGAAATCAAAAGTTGAGTCTTCAGCGCAGTTGACTCTATTATTTATACGCGCAATTGACTGATAAATCGGCTTGTCGCGTCTCAAGTTATAAGCTTCTTCGATCTTCATTGCATAGTAATGAATAGCAAATTGTGTCCAAATATTTTGTGAGTTAATAAACATGTATTTTCTTTTTGTAGTCTTATTTCTTTTATCCCGGCCCAGAATTTTCTTAAAGAGTGTTTCATTCAATGAAATTATTCTTTACTCGTGTTTGGTTCTCAGTGTATTTTTTAAAAAAATGTGTCATAATTACCAATAATTATCAAAATTAAATGTCTCTGTCATGTAAAATGTATTATACTTTTGTAATACATAAAAAGATAATAAAAATACTTTTTCTTACAACAAGGTTATAAATCATTTTTGTAGCATTTAAAATTTATTCTAATTTGGTTTAAATTATGATTATACAATTTCTTTTTATCAAATAAGTGATTGAAATTTTTCCAGCTTCCATTCAAATAAACACAAAAAGTCAATAATCAATTTTTTTTAAAAAAATAAGAAGATACTTTGAAATGATGTAGAATTAAGGTCTATATTTAATATTTTTCCTTGTTTAATAATTTGTGTTATGTAGAATAAATTAAAGATGGTTGCAAAAGAATTTTACGGAATCTCATTGATGGTATAATAATACTGTTAGTGAGATTTTTTATACGATTACATGTTTAATTTAGAGTAATAAAACTTTTTATCATAATTATATGTCGAAATAATGATTGATTCTCTAGATGATATTATAATTATTGTTATTGTCAAATCAACGATTATGTATCAAGTAACTCAGATTACAATGTGTACGGAGAGATATTATTAAATATTTTAATAATTTGTATCGCTTAATAGAGAGAGTAAAATAAAATATCATGTAAAATCATAAAAATTTTAGTGAAATTTTTAAATGGATAAAATAATTGTATTCTCTACTAAAAATATTACGAAATTTATTATATTACACAATACATCAAAATCTATATATTTTAAATTATTAAAAAAAATTAAGTCTTAATTAAATACAAATAGAACTGATATTTTATTGTAAACTTCATAATTAAATATGATATATATATAAATTTTTTACATTATTTAAAATTTTTAAATCTAATACTATAAAATTTTTATTATAAAGAAATAAGTGTTTGAAAATTTTCATTGTATTACTTCTTTTATAAATTATATGATTTTTAACATAGAGAAAGTTTTAAGTACTTGAATATAGTTTTCTTAAAATTAAAAAATAATCTTAAAAAAAAATATTTTACTTGATATAGCTGGATTAAAATATCACTGAAATTTAAAGATTTTTATTTTTAATGCAAAATTGCTAAAGAATTCAACTAAGAAAATATTATATGCAATTTTTCAAATAAAACAAAATAAAATATATTCTTTGTATTAATTTATTTTATTTTATATCATATTACTTAGATATTTTAAAAGATAATATAGAAATGGAACAAAACATCAAGCTAGACATTATTATGTATATACACACAAAAACATTATTTCATTCTAGTAATTATAGGTTATAAAATATTTTATTTTCCTAATTAAATGAAAATCATAGTTAATTTAACTTATTTAATATCTTTATTCCATATATTTTATAACTTCAACCACTTTTAAGTTGTTAAATTTATATCAAATATATTTTATTCATGTGTATTAACACATTTTTAATTATACAATTTATACTATTAAAATAAGTGTAATTAATAATTATTTTTAAACTACATTGTAACAATATTTTATAATTAATCATTTTAATTTTAATAATTATTTTTAAACTATATTATAATAATAAAATGTTTAATGGATTAAAGAGATATATCATGCAATAACGTGAATTTAAAATTTGAAATAGGAATTTATAAAATTGGTTTAGTAAATTAACGAATGTACTGGTGAATCAAGATAAATTGTTGATTTAATTGAATGAAAAAATATAAATAAACAATTATATAAAAATGAAATATATACGTAAAAAAACTAATACATATTTTAAGTGTCCTAATTTATGATAGTTGTGAGCTAGCTTAGTGGTAAATTTTGTTTCTTTTTTAAAAATAATATTTTTATTTTAAAATTAAATAAATTTTATTAATTACAAACATAAGACAATAATACACAATTAATTAATTAAATTACATATAAACGAACATTTCATATTTTTGACATCATGATTTGTTATAATCGTGATTAAAAAACTTATTTTATAAATATTAAAAAAACTTAATAATACATCTATTTTTTCGTGCTTAGATAAAATGTGAATATAAATGTTTGGGTACAAAAAGTCTTTTCACTTTGCACATCATATCTATCCTTCATTAAAGACAATCTTAATCAAGATAACTTGAATTCAAACCCTCTTTACCACTTTAATTAATCTACTTATTTGAGGTGGGTATGCGTTAATATACTAGGGTTTTTAAAAAATTAGGGTTTCGAACTACCCGAACAATGGTTGAAAATTAAATTTAACTTTTTCTATTTTTTAATAAAAGTAAATTAAACAAAAATATACATAATAAGTTGTAAGAAAATATGTACCAAGAGATACACGATCGAGGCTTAAATATGAAAGGAAATAAATTTTAATGTAGAAATAAGATTTTACAAAAAGAACGATTGATAAAAAAAAGAACGATATTTTTTGTCAACATGCTAGCGTATTTCAGTAACTCAAGTGGTCTAGTTTATTGAGCATCATGTTTATACACTGTCACATTTATTTTGATCGCACGATAATTTATCTTAGGCAAACTTATACAATGTTATGGGAAGTTGTTGATAAAGCTAAAATTTTATAAAAGATAAAAAAAGGAAAAATTTATCTGTATAGAAGATAGTTATAATTTATAAAACTTTACACATTTTAAAAATAATATTTTTAATATAATAAAGATACATGTGTTAAATATTTTAGGAACTTTGTATCGATCCACTACCTTTCCATTTTATAAAAAATTAATTTTTTATTAAGAGATTTAAAATTTGAATTTTAATTATTTTACTTTCAAATTATCCTTAATTACGTACATAGTGACGTCGATCCGAGCCGCAGAAATGAAAAAAATTACAAAATTTGTAATTTTTTTAAAAAATTACAAACCCTTTAATATGATGTAATTTTTCTGAAAAAATTAGGTTCGTAAATTTTACAGAAAAACTACACACGATAAGGATTTATAATTTTTTTTTGCAAGAAAAATTATATCTAATGATGATTTAAAAATTACAAATAATAAATTTCATCCTAAATAATGAAACAAATATTAAATGAGAAAAGAAGATAGAATTTTATCTTAATTAATTAAATATTATCCTTCTAACTATTACAATATTATTTATATCTTAATTAATCAAATAATATTTATAATCTTAACTAATTTAAGGTATTTTCCTTTTTCAACAATGACATCTCATATATATTCCATGCATATGCCCTCTTACAAACTTGCATTGTAAAAATTATTAAATTAAATATTTACCAAACATTACTGTAATGATACAAATTTCCGTCCTAACTAAAAAACTAAAATTACATGATAAAAAAAATTAAAAGTTGAAGTATTTGAGAAAAAAAATCTAGAACAAAGTTTCTTGTCATATAAAAAACTTAAAAAATTGTTTTACTCAATTCCTTTGGATACTCTGCTTCTACTTAAACTGTTCCTTTGGCCAGCCTCTGTCATAGTTTTACATATATGGCTCTTGCAGTGTCAATGTGTCATAATTGTCAAATTTTTGTCTTGCCATTCAAGCAGTGGTTTAATATTTAGGTTCTTACATGAGATAATTTAATATTTTCATAAAAAAGATGCAAATATTAATGCAATGTTTGGAGATTTTTGCTGAGCATGTGCAAATATTTATGTGAAAATTGTGATTAAGTTGAAAATCCTCCTTCACGTGCTTCCAGCACAATCATTATTCAAGATGAAATGCAAAATGTTCACATTTTCGTTATCATTAGTCTTGACTTAAAAACAAAATAAAATTACAAATACATCATACATAAAAGACAATCAAATCAGCAAGGTTTTTTGAAACAGTGATTTTGCATGTCCTTGTTTCCTAATATGATCTGTCTTTTGTCATGTTTTACATTGTAAACTTCAGTACCATATCTTAGGCTTCCAGCAATACATGATGCTTTCATCCATTGTATGAGTTTGGAAGCCAATCCGTCATAAACTGCAAATTTTGTGAGGCAATTCAGATAACAGACATTACTGATAAAAAAGTATTTGCTTTTAAAAAAAAAAAAACAATAAAAATAGAAAACCTATTGGCTTCAAAAGAAACGAAAATTACAAATTGTTTATACAATAAAGGACAATCTAACTAATCATTAAGTTTCTTGAAACAGTGATTTTGCATTACATTGTAAACTTCAACTAATACTGCATATCCTATACATCCTGCAATCCATGAAGCTTTCAACCCCTTATTGAAATTTTGAAACTAATGCCATAAGCTGCAAATTTTGTGCTGCAATTCAGATTACATATATTAATAATCATTGAGAACAAATAGAGATTAATGAATTTCAGTAATACATTAGATGGAATTGGAAATATAACTAGCCAATAGAGTACGAAAAAGTACATAATCATAAGTATATTTTAAGAGATTTAAACACTAGAGAAGTCATCTGACAAAAAAAAGAGGAAAATTTCTATAAACAGAACATACCATCTAAGATTTCTTCAAAGCAAATAAAATATAATATTTTCTGGAGAACTACCATAATAAAAGCACGTACTGATTATTAAAGCAATAGCAGGATTGGATTACCCAATGTTTAACACAGTACTTCCTGGAATTAGCAATCGACACGGAAATTAATGAAATAAGTAAACTCTATCAATCAGATTCTTGCCAATATAAAATAGAAAAGGGATTCTAAATTTCAATTTCAAACGAAGTTAAATAAATATTATCAAATTCAAAGCAAGAAGTTCTCGGAATTAAGTACCTGCTAGCCTTTGAACCACCTATGGCACTTGGATACGTTCACTTCAACTGTTAAAAGTATATAGTCTGACAGTCTGTTCAAGAATCTCATATAAGAAAATCTCCATCGTTGCCAAACTAGTATTGACCCCAATAAGCTCCAAAATCCAGTGAAGAATCCAAACCCCAAGCTCATGTATAATCCTTCATAGTAAACTGAGTTGTCATCTTCATCATCAACTGCCTTTCCTTGATGTTGTACTGCTGTCTCGTCTCCGGGACAAGTTTTGTTAAGTTGTTTACCACAAAGACCAACATTTCCTTCAAAACTGGAGGCATCAAAGGTTTCTAAATGCCCTTCCCATGGAATTCTTCCACTGAGATCGTTATTTGATAAGTTTAAATTTCCAAGACCATCAATTTTGGAAAGGGTAGAAGGAATTCTGCCAGACAAGTGATTACTTGATAAATCAAGGAAGTCTAGCTGATTTAGATTCCCAATCTCTGAAGGGATCTCTCCATTTAATTTGTTTCTTGCTAAATTCAAAGAAACTAATCCAAGTAAATCTCCAACCTGTTTTGGTATTTCACCCTTTAAGTTGTTACTGGAGAGATCAATGCTCTTTAGAAAAATCTCAGGATTCGAAAACTTCTGTTCCTGACCTTTCCACATCAATAACGCTATAGAGTCATACAAAAAACTCCCGTAAGTATCGCTGATTACTCTCCTTTCCACCATTGTAGTAAAATTTCTCAAGCATGTTGGAATTTCTCCTGACAAGTGATTCGTTGAAAGATCCAAGAGATGAATTTGCTTCAAATAACATAGATGAACAGGAACAATTCCTATGAAGTGGTTTACTCGCAAGCTCAAGATTTTCAACTGTTGCAGACTTTCTCCAATCCATGGAGGTATTGGACCAGACAACTGATTTGTACTCATATCGAATATGACTAAACTAGTGCAGTTCTTCAATGCGAAAGGTAGGCCTCCAGTTAAACTGTTGTTTCGTAGTACCAAAGCTTGCAAATTACGAAGAGTGCCGATCGACTGTGGAATCTTCCCCGACAACCTATTATTGCTCAGATCAAGAAATTCTAATGAACTTTTTATATGGTCCCAACAGTCATGCATTTGCCCCGTTATTTGATTATTAGACAAATCCAAAATGCCCATTGTTGCGGTTACACTTTTTCCACAAAAGAATGTATTTAATTTGGAAAATTTATTTATGGAAAGATCCAGCACGTAAACTTGTGATAAAAAAGCAGGAATTTCACCTTCAAGTTGATTTGACTTTAGAATTACTAAAGGCATAAAATCAGAATGAGTCAGCTTGATTGGTAAATTTGCAATTGTACCTTTGAGATTATTGTAAGACATATTCAAACTACTCATGGACTGCAACTTGTTCCAAAACCATTCAGGTACAAAATCATCAATCTCAGCATCAGAAATATCTAGTTCATTCAATAGACTTTGAGTTTGGAGCCAACTTGGGAAACTAGGACCCAACTTGCATGAAGCTAGTCTCAAACTTGATAATTGAAAAGGTGGGACCCAGGTGGTACCAAACTTCAGAGACAATGAGTTGCCGGTTAAGTCTAACATCTCCAATTTGGACAAATTTCTGAGAAGCAATTCAGTGATATTACCCTCCAGGTAATTTCCGGCTAGGTAAAGAAACTCCAACTCATGTAGTTGTCCAATGCTTTTTGGTATTTCTCCATTTAACTGATTATGAGAAAGATCTAATTCCCACAAAGATGTAAACTTTGAAAGATTAGGTGTCTCGCCTTGCAGTTTATTACGAGAGAGGACAAGAACTTCGAGAGAGCTCATTACTTTGCCAAATCCATCTGGAATGGGACCTTCGAGCAAGTTGTCATAAAGGTAAAGACTATGAAGATTGGTGGTGAAGTTGAAAAGCCAGTGAAATATAGCTGATGATTTCAATAGATTATGAGAGAGATCAAGAGTTACAAGAGAGGATGAAGAACTTTTAACAGGAGCAGATGGAACAAGAAAATTTTTATCAGTAAGACCGCAATCTGTTAGATGAAGTTCTCGTAGTTTGGATGAACAATTTTTAATGAAGCTCAAAATTTCCCCGCTCAAGTTGTTATGGCTAAGGAATAACTGCTGCAATGTGTATCTATTCCCAAGGGAAGCTGGAATCTCGCCTTGCAGTTTGTTACGAGAGAGGTCAAGAACTTCGAGAGAGCTCATTACTTTGCCAAATCCATCTGGAATGGGACCTTCGAGCAAGTTGTCATAAAGGTAAAGACTATGAAGATTGGTGGTGAAGTTGAAAAGCCAGTGAAATATAGCTGATGATTTCAATAGATTATGAGATAGATCAAGAGTGACAAGAGAGGATGAAGAACTTTTAACGGAAACAGATGGAACGAGAAAATTTTTATCAGTAAGATCGCATTCTTCTAGATAAAGTTCTCGTAAGCTGAAGTTGAAATCTCCTTCAAATATTGATGATGACAGATTATTATTAGAGAGATCAAGGATTTGGAGATTATGGCCGTACTTTGACAACAATTGAAAGGTTGATGAAGTTAGCTTATTAGCCGAGAAATCAAGGATGGAAAGGTTTGAATGAGAATGAAACAGAGATGAAATATTATCATCTGAAAGTTGCGAATAAGCTAACCTTAACTCTGTCAAGTTTGGAATAAGCTCACTGATTATCTTTATGCATTCACGAGAGGAGCCCAGATTAGGAACCCCAAAGAGGTCAAGAGTTGTTAATGAAGAGAGAGATGTTAGCCACTTTGCATCATTCAATTTAAGACCATCTCGGCCATCAAGTCTAAGACTTCGTAAACTTGTGAGCTTCCCTAGTTGATAAGGGATTTCTCCATGAAGATAATTCCCTTGAAGATCAAGATACATCAACTCTGAGAGATTTCCAAGTTGATAAGGGATTTCTCCATGAAGATAATTCCCTTGAAGATCAAGATACATCAACTCTGAGAGATTTCCAAGTTGATAAGGGATTTCTCCATGAAGAGAATTGGCTTTAAGATCAAGATACCTCAACTCTGAGAGATTTCCAAGTTGATAAGGGATTTCTCCATTAAGAGAATTGGCTTTAAGATCAAGATACCTCAACTGTGAGAGATTTCCCAGTTCATAAGGAATACTCCCATAAAAGTTCGACCACGATAGATTGAGATATCTTAAGTTTGTGAAGGAGCCTATGAGTTGTGGGATGTGACTCCCTCGTAAATAATTATAGCTGAGATCTAAATGTTGAATATTTTGCAAGGCAATCAATGAAGTGAGATTGATTGCACCTGTCAAATATTCTGTATCCTTACCACGGAGACCAAGCATCTGAACATGACCTGTTTGATTGTTGCATTGAATGCCTTTCCATTCGCAGCAATCGTCCTTGCTCCATGTAGACAGCATGCCATAGTCATCAAAGATGCCTTGTTTGAAGTTGAGGAGTGCTTGTCTCTCAGTGTGGATGCATTTCACTTGTGATGGAGAGTTGAATCCAAGAATGGATACATGGCTATGGAAAATGCAGAGTGACATTGCAAACAAGATTTTAAAAAAGTAACGGCTCATTTTGAGTGAAAAGAAGAAGAATGAGTTATGGTGTAATGAAAACAGAGTATGTATGGAGCAGTATTTAAAAGAGTTAACTTCTGTATCCTTGGTCGTGACCAATGTTTAAAGATTTAGTCCATCAAGATACAAATAAAACTCTAAAGTGAAAACGAGATATATTTATTTAAGTGTTTGGTACTGTTCAATAGTTACTTTCTACAATTTTAAAATTACACATAATTATTAATAGGTAATATTTTATATGATAATGATAATCCCATTCATATAAGAACAGTAGAATTTACCATTTATTAATACTTCATATTTTAAAATTTGTTAAAAATTCCATCACTGAGATATATATTTAAAATCGTAACCAATTAAAATTTTAATACTTGAAAAAGATAAAGGTTAAACAACTAAGACGGAAGAGAAATGCTCAGCTTATCTTCTTGAGACAATAACTAAGAGAGGAATGGGATATGCCAGATCTAAGAATATTAAATTAATTAAAAGACATTAATATTAGAACATCATTTTTTAACATCGTTATTCTTGTAAAACAAAATATTAAAAGAAGTAAAATAATAAAGTGGGAACAAAATTATAAAATAACGAAGAATTTTCATCGAAAGAGATTCTACCCATCCCACGTTCATGATTTTGGCTTTTCTGGACTCAATTTCTTATTTATTGGTCAAAGGAAAATGATTTTTCATAAATCTCTGAGGCTTAGCTGTAGTGTGGCGAAATGACGTGATCGTTAAAATTTCATGCAAATAGGTCTCAATTAGAGTCTCTCATCTAATTGGGTCACCTGTCAATTTCTAATTACATAAACGGTGATAAGTTCTAAATTTGTTAAAATCACGTGGATCAATACTAATTACATAAACTGTTTTACTTTATATTGGGTTGTGTCAACTCCTAATTGCATAAGGAGTGACACAGTCTACATTTAAAGCCACTTGAGCCAATAGGAAAAAATGTGCGGAAGTGTTCGATCCCTTCATCTTGTATTGAGCCGCGTTTCTTGTTCGGTGCCGAAGAAATTCTTTTTCACTATTTTTAATGTAATCTTTATATTAAATTAATACATAGGTTTAAAGGTTATATATTTATGTGTAAATTTACTTTACATTGCTAACCATCACAAATTAGATCTTATGTGAATTTTAAGAATTTGTTTATTAAAATTTTAAAAAAGTTATTATTCATCCTAAGTTGTAATTGGTTGACACCCTAGATTTTAGGCTATGCTAATACTTTTTCATTACATTTTGCTATGACACCATTTATTAGCGTAACCAGATCTGATTCTGTCAAAAGAAAAAAAAATCAAAAATAATAATAAAAAAAAAACATAGCCGGTTCCTCTCACTTCATTTAAAATAAAAAAATAAAAAAATAAAAAATGTAATTTTATAATTTTTTACAAATATAATATATACATCTATATATATATATATATATATATATATACACGTTGAAGTTTGTTATTTTTTACACCGCCTGCTTTTAGTTTTTGGATATGTTCTTATTAATTAATTACTCCCTAAATATTTTAGTACTCCAAACTTAAAAGAACACATAGAGTAACAATATATTAAAGAAAATATGCATTTAGTAGACTGAAGGACCTTATTTGCTTTAGTATGTCTGTCCCATATGTTTAAAAAACAAAAAGAAAAAAACTAATAACAGATTATTTTAAAAATATTTGCACATGTGAATATTACTTTTTCTGAAACTAAAATATGGACTGAAAGCCTATAAACATGTTTTCCAAGTTGAATGAAGTCTTTATTGTTTTCTTTATATTTTCTTATTTCCATATTATAATCTTTACAAATGTGTTACAAATGAGCATTTACGTAAAAAATAGGAAAGTTATTGTACCCTACGAAGCAATTAAATTAGAATATTGAAAACAGAAGAAGGTTACATTCTGGCTCTATATGATTTGTCGGTGTTATCACGTTTAAGTTTGAAACCACATATTTCTTACCCAAAACAAGCTTCCATATTATCCACAAATCTTTTAAATGAGCCTTTAAGCCACACTCACATTTAATTGTTAGAATCTTATACTTCAAACAAAATAAAAAATCTTATGATAAAAGATAATTATGTTTGCGGCTCACGTTTAATCGATATAACCTTTAAATTGCAAATAAACAAATAAATACTAAGTCTTCCAATCCTTAAAATGAGTTTAAAAGTAAAGTAGCATCACATAAAAAGATAAAATGAACCTCGTCCATTCAAGTCTATTATTCAAGAAAATTAGGCAAAGAATGTTTCAAACTAGAATTATTTCATTAAAAAACAAATTATAGTAAACACCTTAATTATCAAAATACGTCTATTTAAGTCAATAAATTCTAAGGAAAGGAATCAAAGAATGTTTCAAACTAGAATTATTTCATTAAAAAACAAACTATAGGAAACACCTCAATTGCCACGATACCTTAATTAGTTGTTGTGAAAATACTAGTTAGTCTTCCCGATATTTTTTATTTTTTCAAAATCAATTTTGTGAAAAAAGAAAACCCTTAATCACTATAATAAGTTAATTATTTGTTGGTGAAACACTTTAGCACCATAATTCCCATAATAAAATTAAAAAAATAATTATTATATTTTTATTTTCTTAACCTGATATTTTTTTAAAAAAATTCCCCTATAATTCATTTTGTAAAAAGGAAATATTTCCCCAGAAATAAAAGGAGGGTGTTGAATGATGTGCAACTCTACTAACATACCCCATATACATATATATATATATATATATATATATATAGATATATATATATATATATATATATATATATATATAGATACATATATATATACACATATATATACATATAATTACTAATTACATTTTAAAAAATGAACCATTTTTATATAGAAATATAAAATTTAAGAATAGTTTAATTAGAATATATCAACGAAAATATAAAATAAAGTTTTGGTTATAATTTAATCAAATATTGTCATGAATGATAAAACTATTTATTTTTATAATAATAATTTTAAAAGTTATAGAATAATTTCTAATTTATTAGTATTTTCTAAAATCTCTACTGCAATATGGGTTTTGTTGTACCATGACTGTTATAATGTTGTTCTTGTAGTGGCAGGAGAGCATTCTTATTATAAATTCATAACACTGTTCTCAGGTGCAGTTGTATGAAGATGATTCTTGTGATTGGTCTCAACCTAAATAAGCAACTTACTATTAATACTTTCACCAGTTCAAGAAATACTGCAGGAGCTTCCAGACATAAAATAAAAGCACAGGTTTATTTATTTATATGAACAGCATAAAAAAAAAAAAAAAGGTTGAAACCATAATTGGTGTTAACAATTTAGCATTTTAATACATTGAAAAAATAAACCTTATCGCAAAAATCGAAGGAGTAGAAGCTATTACGAGACAATAACTCCAGAGCCAGGGGACCTGCTGGAATCAAAAAATAATCATTGAACGATGTTGCTAAGAAAGAATAAAAAGATAATTAGAGATGTGAATAAAAAGATAAAAATAAATAGAGGAAAATTAAAAGAATTTTGTATATATTTTTATTATGATAAAGTGTTTTATTTATAAACATAACAATGCATGTAAAGAATTACATGTAACAACTTAACAATTATGAATCATAAATATTATTAAGAAAAATTAAATATAAAGTAATTAAGAAACAGAAAGAATACATATACCAAGTTATTTATAAAGACTTTTATTATCATTATATTCTTATAAAATTAAATATTTAAGGAAATAAAAATAATCTTGGGGTAGTCCAACATTCAAAGGAAAATGATTTGTGGAAAATATAATCCTGGGCTTTGAGAAATTCAATTGTTTTTGTATGCCATAACTGTTATCAATGGTCCAATAGAAAATGATACGTAGAAAAAGACTCCATTATACCATCAATTTTTATTGTATTGATTTTTTTATATACTTTGATTACTTGACTAATTCAATTATGTGGAGGTAAAGTTTCAAAAATATCAACTAAATAAATTAATATACCACAAAATTAAAATAAACTTATTTTTTAAATCCCTACATAAAACTCAAACACGGAATACAGAGATATTACTAACAAAATATTAAAATATAAAGTTATTTACAAAATTATACTATTTTAGTGGTAAAGAAGGTGTTAAAATTGTGGATTGGGCCTAACTCAATCCCCATAAAACCGGCTTATAGGGTGAGGTTTGTACCCCAATTATATTCATATAATAGATCTCATCCCTAGGTCTAGAGATGTGTTGAGTTTCCAACAACACACCCGTCCCATCTCTAGGGGATGTGGCAACATACCCGTCCCATCTCTAAGGGATGTGAGACTTCACACACCCCATATAGGTTGAGGTTTGCACCCCACTTATATTCATACAATAGGTCTTCACACACCCCATATAGGTTTGAGGTTTACATCCCACTTATATTCATATAATAGGTCTTCACACATCCCATATAGGTTGAGGTTTGCACCTCACTTATATTCATACAATAGGTCTTCACACACCCTATATAGGTTGAGGTTTGCACCCCACTTATATTCATACAATAGGTTCCATCTCTAGGTAATGTGTGAGACTTCATACCCTTGGATTTTTCTCCAATATTGAGTTTCTAACAACACACCCGTCCTATCTCTAAGAGATGTGAGACTTCACACCCTTGGGTTTTCCTCCAATATTGTATTTCCATCCAACAACACCCCCCTACCATGTTGAAATTGTGGGTTGGGTCTAATTCAACCCCATAAAACTAGCTTATAGGGTGAGGTTTGTACCTCACTTATATTCATACAACAAATCTCATCTCTATGCGATGTGAGACTTCATACCCTTAAGTTTTCCTCCAATATTGTATTTCCAACATAAGAGAATTATTTTAAAAAATAAAGTATTTACTAGTAACTAATAATTATAATTTTGTTCTGTGTAGAAGTTCATAGTGATTTAATTCAAATGAAGAAAATAAGGAAACGAAAACATGCATAAACATATCCTATTATAGTATTATATATGTTTGGCCTTTAAAAGATTTAAAATTAATTTTTTTATAAAATTAAATATAAAAAATTTAATTATTAGATTAATTATAAAAATATGTTTTGAAACTTTCTCAACCATAGTCACAAATATTTGTAATAAATTCAAAAGTTTTATTTTAAAATCTTTTAAATGAGCCTTTAAGCCACACTCAAATTAAATCCAAAAATCATATGATGAAAGATAACTATGTTTGCGACTCACATTTAATAGATATAACCATTAAATTGCAAAAGAAAAATAAAAAAGAAAAAGAAAATACTAAGTCTTCCGATCCTTAAAATGAGTTTGAAAGTAAAGTAGCATCACATAAAAAGATAAAATGAACCTCGTCCATTCAAGTCCATTATTCATGAAAATGAGGCAAAGAATGTTTCAAAATAGAATTATCTCATTAAAAAACAAGCTATAGTAAATACCTTAACTATCTGAATACGTTAATTATTTGTTGTGAAAATACTTTATAGTCTTCCCGATATTATTTTTTGTTTTCATAATTTATTTTGTGAAAAGAGTTAATATGTATGCGCTTGGTCTTCTCTGAACATTCCAAGTCAAGAAACAGAGTATGAATTACGATTTGGTCATAACATTTGCTTCTTAAATATACTACAATTCTCAACTATCAATTTCCTTCTTTTCCTTTTTATTATTATTCATTAAACTTTTTCTGTCGATGAAAAGGAAAATATTTGTGGAAAAACTTTTCAATCTTTTGATGACTGTCTTTAGTGTATTATTTTTCCAAGCATAATTGACCGAAAAACTATTACACACACAGTTATATATATATATATATATATATATATATGTATATATCTAATAAATTTTAATGAAATTTTATAAAAGTCAATAAACTTTTAATACATGATAATTTTTTATTGAATGAAAATTTTAAATTTTTTATATTACCAGTACATAGCCCATTTCCTTAATTTCTATTAGGAAATTAATTTTGAATTTTATTTTCTTAATTTTTTTATGTTCGTATTTTTATTGTAATATGACCATTATATTATTGTCTATATAAGTGTAAACTTAAATATCAATTCAATAATAAATAAACCACTAGAAATATCATGATGTACATAAGTGCAAACTTTAAAGTTAAATATTAATATTCTATATTGATTTGTAATCTAATTTACCTCTCATCTCTCTCAAAATCTAATTTATCTCTCACATGTGTTCCTAAAAATCTAATTTGATACTGACTTAATAATTTTAGATCTTTCAAATATTCATATAAATTTATTAATTATTTACTTCAAAATTTATAATATTGTTATTTCTTAAATGATATTTTAATCAGCCAATAATATTAATGTCTTAAAACTTATACTATTGTTATATATATATATATATATATATATATATATATATACATGAAATAATTATTGTTATTATGTTTGTCCGTAACATTAATAGTTAAAAAATCAATATAATATAATCGGCAGTGGTAGTAATAAACTTGCATAAAGGTGTAAGAAGAATGTTTTTTTTTCTTAAATACATATTGATTTCAATTCATTTTCATTTTAGTTGGTGCATTGCCAAGGAAAAATCACATGCGGCAGTTAAAACAGGGTTTTACGATTGTAAATGCTACAATATTTGCAAGAAATATAAATTTAACAACGGTTGTGATTACGATCGTCATTAAATTTTTTTATTTTTTTTTTAAGAAATATGTTATTTGTATTTTATCTTTTACCATTATTGTAAACAATCAATAAAAATATACTAACTGTCATATAAAATACAATAAATTTATCTCATGGACTAGTTTCCTTTCTTGTTTGTTAGCCTACAATAAATATAACATATGGATGTATAAAATAAACCGAGGAAAAAAATGTATGAAATTAAGATTTTAAATATTAAAATATTAAACTAATCACCTTAGATTTAATAATTTAAAACTTTAAAATTTTTTAAAAGACTTCTTATTCATCATATTCATCATGATTTGATATCTAATATGGAGATTCTGATAAAAATGATTTGATATCTATTATGGAGATTATGATAAAAATATTAATGTAAACATGACCAATTATTATGTTTATACACTGTCACATTTATCTTAATCACACGATAGTTTATCTTAGACACACTTATATAATGTTATGGGAAATTGTCCCCACAATAATTTTGTTTTCTTGATTCGTTGTTGCGGTGAGGAGTTATGTAATGGTAGTGAAACTATTTTTATTTTCATTAAATAAATTTTAATAATATATTTTAAAATAATAAAGATACATGTGTTAAATAATTTAGGAACATTGTATCGATGAGTAACCTTTCCATTATAATATAAAAATTAATTTTTTTCTTAATAGATTTAAAATTTGAATTTTGATTATTTTACCGTTAATGGCAGTAGTGATGTTCGTAGAAGCGAGAATGAAATGAGACCCCATCCATATGCCGCCTTAGAAACTTGCATTTTAAAATTTATTGTTTGAAATGGTGTATTGAAAAACGCTTAAAATTATTAAATTAAGCATTTATCAGACACTACTTTAATGATACAAATTTCCGTCCTTACTAAAATCATGCCCGTAATTTTAATATCTTTTAATTTGAATTCTTCTTCAAGTATTGAGGTTTTACTTCCAGGTATAAGATCAGCCAGCATTAGAATTGATAACAGCTGAAAAATGGGTGAAATTCAGATAAATAACTAAATCTATAATCAGTAAAATTAGCAATTACAATGTCAGTAGTAACTCAAAACGTTGTGAAATTAGGACTATGACACTTACTGAGTCACCATAGGCTGCATTTGTTATGCCAGACTTAAAAAATTTAATTGCATAAATAAAATTTAAACACTGCCAATCAAGGTCCAAAAAGAATTTTAAAATGCAGCAACTGCAATACAAGCTACAAAGTCAACATGTCCGATCACACTATGTTACACAGTTGTCCAATGAATATAACTGAAGTGAAAATGACCTATAAATTGTCAGCAATATCATAGTAACATATGGCAGGTTGCACTGCACAAAGTTCCAACAATTAATTTTCATTCCTTGATGCCAAAAAAATCCCCCTGTAAGTAAGAAACTGTGACATAATCAGACATAATTCTTTCTAAGTACCTGTCTAGAAGCACAGTTAATAACCTAACATGGGCATCATGAAAAGGGAATAAATTCAAAGCTGTGGATAGGATAAACAAATTTTGAATAAAACCAAGATTACTTGGTGCAGGATAAAAATGTTTTGGATCAAACTTTACCACAACAGGACTGAGAGAGCCCAAACCCTCATCTGTACCCATCTGCTACTTCTTAATCCAGAGGAATGGCTTCTAAAAATGAGATAGTTTCCTAATACACTCCAAGAAGGTACATAACCCAGTATCCTGGAGACAAAATAATTAAGATTGTTTGATCAAATTTTATTTATCAAAAGTAAAACAGCTAGACTTGACAACAAAATTATAACTAGAATCAAGATTGAACAAAGGGTGAAATTCTCACCAAATATGCTAAATATCCCCTATTTGTTTTGGCTTAAGATATCCATTCCTCTTTCACTAGAAAGAAAGTAATGATTCAAACCTTGCACCAAGCAGAACTGGTACCCTTGGAAACAGAAATTAAACTTTAAAAGAAAATCAGATTTTAAAAGATCGGACACAAGTATAAGACACAAATAAAAATGTACCTACTAGTAAAAGTAAGCCAATAACTCCAGAATATTGAGGAGAGATATTAATAAAGGAAGTCATGATTGACACAGCAGCAAGTGTAAACAAGAAATTCCAATGCACGCCATATTCACCTACATGAACATATAAGAAGGAAAAATGATGACTTGCTTCCTTGAGAATGTCCTGATTCTTGGATTATACAATTATATTGTTAGTTCATAATCACTTAATATCAATCTCTCTGTTAAAAAATTCTCAGAGCCCCAAACACAAAAGGGGCCAAAACAACCAATTTGTTTCCTTGCCTGTTTCCCTTTTTCTACTGAAATTAACCAATCTACAATCACATCATGAACTCAACTTTTGCATAACCCAAAAAGCACATCCACTAAAGTTCTTCGTTACTGAAATTCAAGTCAGAAGGTATGTACATTTGTTTTAATCAAAATAAAATGTTTCACAAGCTCTCATATAAATGATTTGCAAATTGAAAACAACCCAGCTTCAGCATGATCTTTGACAGGAAATATAAATTGAATATATCATCACTCATCAGGCTTTATATCTTCAAAATTCCAAATAAACCATCTCCATATGAATTACAAGAAAATTGAATCATTCCTAACCTGTAAATTAGCAAAACTATCATTTGACTCCCCTGGTCTTGAAACATCTAGTCCCCTCACCAATAACCAAAGGAGTCAGTAACAGAGTTCTCAGAAAACAAATATGACAAGGACAGATGTATAGAAACTCTTGCTTCCATTGAATTCAGTTCTTGAGTTTCTTCTCTATAAGGCCAATCCTTTAACGAACATTTGCTAAATCATATATCCTCCTCTTCTGCACCTGTAGATGCAAAAGTAAGAAAGAAAAAATCAAATGATTGAACTTTACATCATGGAATCATAGAGCAGATGAAAATATTAACCTAATGCAGAGTGACATTGCAAACAAGATTTTAAAAAAGTAACAGCCCATTTTGAGAGAAAAGAAGAAGAATGAGTTATGGTGTAATGAAAACAGAGCAAGTATGTAGCATTATTTAAAGAGTTCATTTCTATGGCTTTGGTCGTTAAAATTATTTAAAGATTTAGTTTTCATTGAGCATTCCAAGTCAACTCAAGCAACAAATAAAATTTCAAAGTGAAAACATGATATATTTATTTAGGTGTTTGGTACTGTTCAATAGTCAATTGCCACGGTTTTCACTGTTTTAATTATATTTTAAAATTACACATAATTATTATTAATAGGTAATATATCTAAAAATAGTAGAATTTACCATACTGTATTTTTAAAAATTATTTAAAACATTCTGTAAATAAAATATATATTTAAAATCGTATATATTTATCAATAAAAATAAAAAATAATGAAGAATTTTCATGGAAAGAGATTTCTATCCATCCCGCATTCATGATTGTTTTTCTCGAAGGGAGGAAGAAACAAAATCGCCGGTCGTTCACGGAAGAGCCGCAGTAGCTTATGGAGGTGAAAGAAAAGAGGAGGATACCAGTCTAGAAAAATTTGATCAGTGGATTTTTTATTGTGGGGCAACTGACACTATGATCTTTGATCCTCACGATTTTGACAGCCTCTCCACACCTGTTAAAACCCATATTGAAACAACTAGTGGAGAACTAATTATGGTCTAAGGAGGGGGCTCAATTGTTTTTTCAAACAAATTAAAATTAAAAAATTGTCTTTGTGTTCCTGCACTATCATCAAAATTACTTTCTGTAAGTCAAGTTACAAAGGAGATGAATTGTGTGGTTCTTATGTTTTCTACTTTTTGCCTTTTACAGGACATTCTTACGAAGGAGATCATTGGGAGTTGGTACTGAACATAGAAGTATTTACTATGTTGACGGGGTTGCTCACAAGGGACATGTCATGCTTGCTCACGGAACGATGACAAGGCAATTTTAGTTATGGCATAGATGTTTGGGACACCCTTCATTCGGGTACCTTAAGATTTTATTTCCCAATTTATTTACTAGTAACATTGAGCCCATCAAATGTGAAACTTGTATACAGGCAAAGAATCATAGAGTTACTTTTTCCCCAAATAACAATAGGACCAATTCTGTTTTTTTCATTAGTACATTCGATGTGTGGGGCCCGGCTCCTAATTCCCAAAATGATCAACTTATGTATTTTGTGTTATTTGTGGTCGATTACTCTCGCATGACGTGAGTATATTTTCTAAAACACAAATCTGAAGTACCCGACAAGTTCTATGCATTCTATCAAATGATTCACACTTAGTTTGACAAGAAAATCCAAGTACTTAGATAAGATAATGGTGGAGAATTTGTGAACAAATAAATGCAAGAGTTTTTCAGAAAAATGACTTAATTCATCAAACTTCCTGTCCTAACACACCCTAACAAAATGGTGTAGCAGAACATAAAAATTGTAAGCTACTAGAGATGACTCGGACCATGATTTTTGATGCATAGGTTCCAACACATTTTTGGCCCGAAGGTGTCGCTACCTCGGCCTATCTTTTGAACAGGCTACCCTCCCAGATCCTTAACCACAGAACACCCCTACAGATCCTAGCTACTCAGATTGCTATCCCTCATGTCCAAACGTTACCACCACGAGTTTTTGGGTGCTCCGTGTTCGTCCATATTCCCAAAGCTAATAGAACCAAATTTGATCAATGTGCTGAGAAATGTGTCTTCGTTGGATATGCTACGCATCAAAAGGGGTATCGATGTTAGAACCCAATCACTCATCGTGTACATGTGACTGCGGATTGTGATTTTTTAGAATCAGAATATTTCTTCAGTAGCCAACTTGATGTTCAGGGGGAGAACACGAGTGAATCACCAAGTTGGTTAGGAAGCCTTAGTTGCCCAGAAACTGTTCCAAAAGAGCAAGTAGATGGAGCCAAAGAGCATGCCTCTGTTAGCGTAGGAGGGACCAACACAACCAATGAAGATCCTTCTAAGAATGTCCAACAAGAGGTAAGTGATCTTCACTCTGTTGAGTTGTCTTCTGTTATGAACGAAGTCACTAACAATGACAGGTTAGCACCAGAACCAGAGCCTTTCGTACTTCCACCAAGAAGAAACAGAGGGGTACCATCTGATTGATATTCTCCAGAATATGCCCCCCGAAATTCCAGGTATCCTATGAAGATAACCAGGGAAGGAGTGGCAGACATTGCAAGAGCTTTTCTTACATCCCTTCTAGTTGAAGAAATTCCAGAACAATTCACGAAGCCAGTAAGAAGGGCGAATGGCGAGAAGCTATGAAAACAGAGATGGAAGCTCTAGAAAAGAATGGAATTTGAGAGAGATGCATCTTACCAGCAGGGAAGAAACCAGTCAGGTGTCGATGGGTTTTCACCGTTAAATACAAAGCAGATGGCACCATTGAACGATATAAGGCAAGGCTGGTGGCAAAAGGCTATACACAAACTTATGGCATTGACTACTTAGAGACTTTCTCACCAGTTGCAAAAATTGACACCATCAGAGTACTATTTTCAATAGCAGCAAAAGAAAATTGGCCACCCCATCAGTTTGATGTCAAGAATGCTTTTCTGCATGGGGATTTGAAAGAAGAAGTGTATATGGAAGCTCCTCTAGGGTTCTCTGAAGATTTCCAAAGAAATGAAGTCTGCAAATTGAAAAAGGCACTCTATGGGCTTAAGTAGTCTCCGCGCGCCTGGTTTGGAGGAAAAGGTACGGGTACAAACAAAGAAACTCTGACCATACTTTATTCTTGAAAAGAAAAGGAGATTTGATCACATGCTTAATAATATATGTGGATGACATGATCGTAACCGAAAGTAATATAGAAGAAATTGCACGACTCAGGAATAACTTGTTCAGAGAATTTGAAATGAAGGACTTAGGAGGACTAAAGTACTTATTGGGAATAGAGGTTCTTCGCTCCAACAAGGGGATCTTTATTTCTCAAAGAAAGTACATCATGGATTTGCTTGTAGAAACAAGGATGGTCGATTGTAAGCCAGTAGATACTCCTATGCAAATTAACCATGGTTTAAAGTTTGAGGAAGGAGTTAATCTGGCAGATAAAGAGAGGTACCAACGATTAGTTGGGAAATTGATTTAATTGTCACACACTCGACCAGATATAACATATGCAGTAGAGGTAATAAGCCAGTTTATGCACCAACCTCAAGAGGATCATATGGAAGCTGCCATAAGGATTGTTCGATACTTGAAAGGGACACCAGGAAGTGGGACCATGTTCCAAAAGCATGGGCACTTAAACATTGAAGCTGCAGATTGGGTTGGTAATCCAAATGACAGGAGATCTACATCGGGCTATTTTACTCTTGTAGGAGGTAACTTAGTGACATAGAGGAGTAAGAAACAGAAAATGGTTGCTTTTTCAAGTGCTGAAGCTGAATTCCGGGGAATTGCCAAAGGGATAACTGAAGTCTTATGGATCAAGAAGTTGATGACCGAGATTGGTTTTCCACCACAACTACCAACTCAGTTAAAGTGTGATAAAAAGACAAAAATTAGTATCTCAGAGGAATCTTGTACAACATGATAGAACCAAACACGTTGAAGTGGATAGACACTTCATCAAAGAGAAGATTGAGGATAGCAGTGTTGAGCTTCTGTTTGTAAGGTCAGAAGACCAGTTGGCAGACATTCTCACTAAATCTGTTACAGGCAGAGCATTTACCCGTGTCATTAGCAAGCTAAGCATTGGTGATCCCACTGCTCACCTTGAGGGGGAGCTTTAGAATATTTGTTAGAATATTATAATTAGAGAAACAAATTAATAGAATATCAGAGATAATCAAGAGAAATCATATGTATTTATTTAGAATACTTTCTATATTTAATTCCCTATAATTCTATATTAAGTGAGTTATTGTAAACAAAAGATATAATAAAGAATACATTTAAAAAACCTTTTATCCTTTCTTCCTTGTTATCACATCCTTGTCTAACTTTTTCTAACCCTCGATACTATCGTAAGATTTTGCACTTATATGAAAAATTTGAGTTAACTGATTATTTTATGGAATGTCCTGGTTCTCTTTTGTGTATTGTGAGGTGTGACCTTTCACGAAAAGGGTGTATTTGATTAAGTGATTTTGGGTCTCCAATTTCATATGTTAATTGTTGCTTGGAATTATTATGTTTGGGGCTGGTGTGTGGGGAATGACAGAACAAAGTTTGTGACTGAGCGAGGAGGAAAATGCACCGAGACAGAGTAGGTGAGGGGAGGCCAATCAAAAATATATATATTTATTATTTTGAAGTATTTTGTTGATTTGATTTTGTCTCCGGATGCGTTAGTCCTGAATTGCAACAAAAGTGAGGAAATAGAAATAGTACTGTGCGTGCATGATTGGCTTTCCATATTTTATGTACTGAATAGGCTGTAGTTGTTGTTCGCAGCACTACCTAGTCCGATAAAGAAATATTACAATTTTAAAATATAATTTATGTAGTTAAAAATAAAATTAAAACTAGGAATCGATACAAAGTTAATAAACAAAGAAACAACATAATTAATTTAATTGTTGAGTAGAAGTAAATAAATAAATTAGTAATAAATGAATTATAAAAAGAAGAGAAAGAAAGTTTGGGCAACATTAGTTAATTAAATTATAATAAATATGAAAATTGTTATTCTTTTATTATGTTACGTGGTTTATTAATTTATTTATTTTTATGTTTATTTTTAGTCTATCTTTTTGTCACTTCCTGGTATCTCTTATTATGTATTTTTTTCTTGATAATGTTTGTTTAATTGATGTGTATTTATTTAGGATATATTTTGTATTGTGATAATTTGCGTTTAGTTACTGTATATTATTATGTTGCATATACATGTGTATATTTGTAAATTTTATTGGGTTTAATTTATTTCCCTAACTATTAGATTTAAAATTTAGCTAAATTTCTAATTCTTACCATGTCACTATTTTGTGTATGGTTATTTATGTATGATGATGTTATTTGTTTTGGTTGTATTAAATGTCCTGTTATGGGAGATGAGTTGTGCGGGGTGAGGGTTTAATCTCGCGGGGCATGTAACATTAATAAAGTGCTTAGGTTCATGATAATCAGTTGTAATCGTTGAAAACAAGAGGGATATGCAGCTGTGATGTATGACGTTTTGAGGAAATGACGACGATTATCATGAATACTAATTGAGACAAAAATGTTTTCGAAAAGTGAGGATGAATGGAACTAGAACGGTTGGTCCCTGACAGGTCGATGTAATGGCCTAGGACTTTGAGGGTATTCGCGGTAGGGAAAGCTTCCACTATGGTCGATCACCATGAGTGGGAAGTGACTCCCGTTGCAATAATGGTTACCCTAACTGTGACTGTCTAGTATTTCTAGTGAGAGTGTTAGAGGTGACATGTACTCCTAGACATCGTTTAATGGTCATAATGGTACCACATGTCATGAGAGGGAATTGTGAGTAACATGCATCATACTGGGTTGCACGATATGATTGGTTTTGATAAATTTTTCTTGTGTTCCTTGAGTTGAACTGTTCTTGTTAATCTCATTATTATTATTAAAATGTGAACTAACCCTGAGTTATGTCTGTGGTTGACACCTGTGATGACCCCGCGAACAGGCGAGCAGATGAGCAGTTTGTGGGAGACAAAAATAACTTAGGTTAGGAAAGTAACCTGATTTCTTGAAGAATTGGCATGTTGTTTCCTTTTCTCTTCCTTTGAATTTGGATGACTGCATTTGTTTATAAATGCTAAAATTTTTGTTTACCTGTTAGTGATTTCAGTATATCTTGTGGTTTCATTTATTTTTAAAATTTGCGTTATGAAATAAAATTTAGTTCCCTTTATTTAATGGTGTAATTATTTCCCGTGAACCATAGAGAATTTATGACGTTGATGTCATAGTGATTTAGGGGTGTTACAAAATGATATCATCTTTAATTGATGTGACATTACAAAATTATTACCATTAACATTTTTTTGTTGAATCTCATACTAAATAGATCGTTTATATCAAAGGCAAGGCAAATATCTGAGATTAATATTTTGTGTATATTTCATACAAATAGATGATACAATTTATACTGATACTACTTTTCTATACCTAGAAACTGCTTTAATTATCCAGTTGATCTTTTGGGATATGATGGAAACAGATCTCTTTTATTTCTCCCTAAATATGCTAATTACACTAATTACTGCTAACACTCCCCCTCAAGTTGGATTGTTGGATCTCTAAAACCCAACTTGGACAATGCCTGTTCCAGAACCCTTCCATTCACAGCTTTTGTCAAGATATCAGCCAGTTGTTCTTCAGAACGTATTCCTGCTTCTAGTTTCTCTTTGATGAAGTGTCTATCCACCTCAACATGCTTAGTTCTGTCGTGTTGGACTGGATTTTCTGAGATACTGATTGCTGCCTTATTGTCACAAAAAACTTTACAAGCCTTCGTTGGCGAAAAACCTATCTCTATAAGCAACTTTCGTAATCACAGAACCTCGGCTAACCCTCGTGCAATTCCTCTGAATTCTACTTCTACACTTGAGAGTGCTACAACCTTCTATTTTTTACTTTGCCAAGTCACAAGATTTCCTCCCACTAAGGTGAAGTACCCAGCAGTGGATTTTTGATTTATAAGATTTCCAGCCCAATTTGCATCTATATAGCCTTTAATCTCCATATGTCCATTCCTTCTGAATAAGACACCTTGTCCAACAGTCCCCTTTAAGTATCTCACAAGTCGGAGTGCTGCTTCCCAGTGTTCTGTCTGTGGTTTATGCATAAATTGGCTTATGATGCTAACTGCATAAGCTATGCCAAGCCTAGTGTAGGAAAGATAAATCAGTTTCCCTATTAGTCTCTGGTACCTTTCTCTGTCTGTCAGTTCTGTCCCTTCTTCGATCTTGAGTCCATGGTTTACAATCAACCATTCCAGTTAGTGCTAGAAAGTCAAGAATATACTTCTTTTGGCATATAAATATCCCTTCTCCTGACCTGAGCACCCCTATACCAAGGAAGTATTTGAGTTATCCCAAGTCTTTCATCTCAAACTCAGAAAATATATTCTTCCTTAGCTTAGAGATTTCTTCATAATCGTTCCCTGTTATAATCATATCATCAACGTATATAATTAAACAGGTCATGAGTTTACCTCTTCTTTTGAGAAACAATGTGTAATCTGAGTTGTTTTGTCTAAACCCGTATAGCCTCAAAGCAACAGTAAACCTTCCAAACCATGCTCTTGGGGATTGCTTAAGGCCATATAAAGCATTTTTTAGCAGACATCCTTCACCATTTCTGAAGCTTCTTGTGAAGCCTGGTGGTGCCTCCATATACACTTCTTCATTTAGGTCCCCGTGTAAGAAGGCGTTTTTTACATCGAACTTTTGTAGAGGCCATCCTTTGTTTGCTGCAACTGAGAATAAGACTCTAATTGTATCCATTTTTGCTACTAGAGGAAAGGTTTATGAGTAGTCTATGCCATACATTTGAGTATATCCCTTTGCTACCAATCTTGCTTTATATCTTTCAATAGACCCATCTGGTTTTCGCTTGATGGTAAATACCCAACGACATCCAACTTGCTTCTTTCCTCTAGGTATCTTACACACTTCCCAAGTTCTGTTTTTCTTGAGTGCCTCCATCTCTGCTTCCATGGCCTTCGTCCATTGTTTCGACTGTAAAGCCTTGTTCACTGTGTTAGTTGTCTCCTCTGCATACAATGCCACTATGAACGCATTGGCCTGTTCTGATAGTCTCCCCTTAACTATGTTGACAACTGGATATCTGGGCTCTCGGGAACTTTTTTTAGGAGAGTATCTCTTCGGTGGCACTCCTCTGTTGCTTCGTGGTGGTAAAACATACTTCCCTTCGTTCGCCACCTGTTCTTCTATACTTTCAACACTACCACCAGATTCATTAGTTGGAATTTCAACGATTTCAAATTCAGATTCTCTTACCTCAAATACCGGAACAGAAGGAGATATCTCTTTAGTGACCTTTGCTCCACGGATTGTATGTCAGCCTCAGAGGCTGTCTCGGTAGTACTATGGCCTATCTCTGTTGGCACCACCTCCAGAAATGGTCCTGGTAACCAGTTTAGGGCATCTATACTCTCACTCTCCCCTTGGCGATTAGGCTGGTTGTGGTAAAAGTACTCGGTTTCCAAAAAATCACAGTTCATGGTTGTATGAATTTGTCGGGTCTTAGGATCATAACATCGATAACCTTTTTGGTTAATACCATATCCGATAAACACACACTTGATGGCACAAGGGTCAAATTTGGTTAGATTGGTTTTGGGAATATGGACAAACACAAAGCAGCCAAAAATTCGAGGTTTAAGAGTGAGGGCTTGCAGTATTTGGGATAATCTGGCTAGTGTTTGGATGGGTGAGCGAAGGTTCAAGATTTTCATGGGTATTCGGTTAATTAAGTAGGAACTCGTAGCAACAGCTTCTGGCCAGAAAGATTTTGGGACATGAGAGTCTAAGAGAAGGGCCCGGGTCATTTCAAGTAAGATCCTATTTTTTTGTTCAAAAACCCCGTTTTGTTCTGGAGTATGAGAACAAGTGGTTTGGTGGATAAGCCCATGTTTTTGAGTGAATTCTCTCATACTGTTATTAACAAACTCCCCCCATTGTTAGATCGTAAAGTTTGGATGGTTGTTTTAAATTGAGCTTTAATCATGGTATAAACCTAGACAAATTTTTCAAAGACTTCAGATTTATTTGTAAGGAAGTAAACCCAAATCATTTGTGTACAATCATCAATAAAGGTTAAAAAATACCGAAAACCTTGCCCCCCAACAACAGATGCTGGTCCACAAATGTCAGAATGAATTAATGAAAACAGTGAATCTACTCGGGTATTATTTGGTTTAAAAGATTGTCTGTGGCTCTTTGCCAAAACGCAAGTATCACAAATTAGATTATCATTGCAAGAAAATAACTGAGGGACTAAAAGCTTTAAGTATCTTGTGGATGGGTGCCCTAAATGTCGGTGCCATAACCAATCTTTTCGATTAGTAGTTCTATGAGATAACATCACAATACTTTGTTGGGCTACCTCGTCCACGTAGAACAACACATGACGCTCAGTACCACGTCCAATAATCTCCCCATCCTGATATCCTGTAAAAGACAAAAAGTTGGATTCATTATTACCATACAATTTAACTCTTTCGTCACTTGACTGATTGATAATAGCTTATGAGTCAATGAAGGGACATATAAACAATTTGAAATTTTCAACGTTGGTGATAATTCAATAGAGCCACCCCCTTCAACAGGGATAATTCCCCATTATCTGTCTGGACATTGGATTTCTTTGGTGGGAAATGACTAACAAGGTCAGAAAATTCAAAGGTCATTGTGTCTATCGCTCCGCAATCAAACACCCAGTTTTTATTTTTCACTGTATTTTGGACTATATTGGCATAGGACATGGAACTGGTTGAGATTTTGGGGGTTTGACCAACATAATTATAACATGCAGGATCAGAACTATTAAAATTTAATGATATAAAACATGTCCCTTCTTCTCTTTCACTTAATGTTGTTGTTGCTATCATGCTTTGGATTCCTCCATTGTTGCATTTCTGGTTGCCCCCTAGTCGCCGCTACCGCCACTGGTGGCCTCTCCATTGCTCACAGCGGCGGCGACTTTACTAACAATTCAGATTGTAGTTGCTTTGTTCCGATGGTGCTCTGTCCACCACTCCAGATAGCCCACAAGCTAAAAACATTGCTCCTGAATATGATTCACCATCCCACAATGAGAGCATATCAGTTTGTTTTTGTCCGGTCAAGATAATGAAGTCCCAGATTTGGGTTCTGATCGACGTTGAGCTCGGGAAATTAATCCTGCCCCTTCAGTTGCCTGATTCACTTCTCCTCTTCCTCCAATCAGTAATCCCCTCCTATGCCTTATGTCGGAATTTCTTCTGCCTTTGCGCCCATGTCTTGCTTCTTCCTTCTAGACTGTGGCGTATCCTGCTTCTGGTGAAGGTAACGGTTCGGTCCTGAACCTCTTCAATTGGTCATACTTGTGGTCTATTCCATTTAGAAATTGAAATAATTTCTTTTCTTGTCTAATCCTGTTATAAGTTGTTATGTCCACTGTTGATGTCATGGGGTTAGGCTCCCTTTGATCTATTTCACTCCACACTCCTTGTAAAGATAACCAGAAATCTTCTAATCTAACCACCCCTTGTTTCATGCCATTGACTTTAGTATGAAGGTTAAATACTTGCAATTTGTCTCTGCCACTATTGTAGGTAGTCACAAGGGCATTCCACAATTCTCTTGTTGTAGGACACTATGTTAAATTATTTGCAATCTGTGGTTCTATATTTTGAATCAACCATGAGAACACTACGAGATCTTCCTATTCCCACCTTTCATATCCAGGTTCTCCAACCTGAGGGACCTCCTTGTTTCTGATGATAAGATTCAACAGATGTTTCGATTTGCCCCCTATAGCTACCTTGATCATTCTAGACCATAAGGCATAATTTTGGCTATTGAGTTTTGGGCTAAGAGAAAGGGTATCAAAAATTTTTTGTTCTAGGTTGCCTATATTAAAGCTAACATTATTAATCTGTGATACGTGATGAGCAACATCAAGATTGAACCTGGCTCGATACCATATTAACTTGGTATCAGTTTCATGATTAAAGGCAAGACAAATATATGAGATTAATCTTCTATGTATTTACATCAGTCCATCAACAAGAAACATAAACAAGTACATGAAGACTTATTTTCCTAATTAAAAGCTAATTATGTGTAATTCACTAATTATGGGATTCTATCATTATCCACTCGATTTTGATTTTGTGCAATTATGATAATTATTATTTCTTTAATATGGAAATTGATCTAGATAACAGAAAGTGTAAACCAAGCAGAGTAGCTACTAATCATGTTTCAAGAACAGCATCTTCTTTTTTATTTGGTTGGTTTGTTTCCTTCCTTGGTTATTACTTTTAGTTTTTTCCTTTGCAATATTGATATGTTTCTAAATGTTATTGAAATTTTGGTTAAGAAATTGAATTCAGAATAGTTTTCTGCATTAAAGACTGGTTCACTAGCTGTTCCATACCAACTTAGTTATATGATATGTCAACGTCTAGCATTTTAGTTTAAAATCTAATTCACATACCCTATTGATTAAAGTACCATTTTATTCCTTTACTTTTAAAAATTAATAAATAATCTTTAATTCAACACGGGGAGCTCTTATTTATGAGGTTCTGCCAATTGCAAAGAAAGCTTTGAACTATGGTGGGGTTATGAATTGGGAGAAACAGAGCAACATACCCCTACGTCTTCTATTCTACGACTTTCTAACTTATTGTCACTGTAGAAAATCACTACATCTTTGACCGCGCCATGTCCACACACTATTGCATGCTAATGTTATTGCATGCATCCACACACCACTTATTTCCGAGCTCTATTGTCTATAATGAACCTTTAAACATTTTTTTTTTCCAAAGTATGTGTAAATTTTAACTATTTTGATTCATTTAATATGATTAAACTTTGGCTATCCTATTATCATATTCCTTAATAGACAAGGTTAATCGCAGAATTAGAAAATTTTAATGTAGTTGATTGATTTTCTTAATTAAATGATGAAATGTTTTTATTATCCATATAAAAAAGAATAAAGGGAATATTTTAGGACTTCTTAACACAAGAAATTATTAAGTGGTTTGGAACTATATATTATAACCTTTATTAATCTCTATTTTACATTTATTTTGATGTTATATATGAATTTTTCATGTAAATTGAAAAACATAAAAAATGTCATATAAAGACTTATTGAGATTGTACATAAATAATCATCCTAGACTACTTAATAAATTTTCATTTTATATATTGTTTTTAACACATTTAGACTGAACTTAATTAAAAACTACAAAATAATGGATAACACTCTTTAAATATAAAGTAAATCCTACAGAATTTTGAATTTTATTCAAAAATATAAAGTGAGATAAAAAGAAGTGGTAGAAAATGTGAGATTAATATTTCTCTTTTATGGCTATGATGAGTCTTTCTAGATTGGCCTCCAAGAAAATTGTCCGAGAGGTAATTTGCAAGTTGAGGGAGCACCACTTTGATGTCATTGTCTTGGCAAGTTTAATTTTGATTTCACTTGCTTCTTTTGTTGAAGGATTCCATGTTTTGATGTGTAATATTACTATATTAGCTTCTTGGGTTGGTTTAAGATGCATGCAAAACATATGATACCGATTTATATGTGTTGGAGGGTAGAATATAAATGTTTGGGTACAAAAAGTCTTTTCACTTTGCACATCATATTTATCCTTCATTAAAGACAATCTTATTCAAGATAACTTGAATTTAAACCCTCTTTACCACATTAATTAATCTACTTATTTGAGGTGGGTATGCGTTAATATACTAGGCTTTTAAAAAAATTAGGGTTTCGAATTACCAGAACAATGATTGAAAATTAAATTTAACTTTTTCTATTTTTTAATAAAAAAAGTAAATTAAACAAAAATATACATAATCAGTTGTAAAAAAATATGTACCAAGATATACACGATCGAGGCTCAAATATGAAAGGAAATAAATTTTAATGTAGAAATAAGATTTTACAAAACTAATTGATAAAAACAGAACGATTTTTTTTTTGTCCACATGCTAGCGTATTTCAGTAGCTCAAGTGGTTTAGTTTATTGAGCATCATGTTTATACACTGTCATATTTATTTTGATCACACGATAATTTATCTTAGACACATTTATACAATGTTATGGGAAGTTGTTGATAAAGCTAAAATTTTATAAAAGATAAAAAAAGGAAAAATTTATCCGTATAGAAGATAATTATAATTTATAAAACTTTAGACATTATAAAAATAATATTTTTAATATAATAAAGATACATGTGTTAAATATTTTAGGAACTTTGTATCGATAAGTAACCTTTCCATTTTATAAAACAATAATTTTTTATTAAGAGATTTAAAATTTGAATTTTAATTAATTTACCTTTAAGTTATCCTTACGTAGTGGCAGTAGTGTTGAAGCCAGCATGAAATGAGACCCCATGCATATGCCGTCTTACAAACTTCCATTTTAAAAATTATTAAATTAAATATTTACTAAACATTACTGTAATGATACAAATTTCCGTCCTAACTAAAAAACTTATATGATAACGAAAATTAAAAGTTGAAGTATTAGAGAAAAAAAAAATTAGAACAAAGTTTCTTGTCATATAAAAAACTTAAAAAATTGTTTTACTCATTTCCTTTGGATACTCTGCTTCTACTTAAACTGTTCCCTTGGCCAGCCTCTGTCATAGTTTTACATATATGGCTCTTGCAGTGTCATAATTGTCAAATTTTTGTCTTTCCATTCAAGCAGTTGTTTAATATTTAGGTTCTTACATAAGATAATTTAATATTTTCATAAAAAAAGATGCAAATATTAATGCTATGTTTGGAGATTTTTGCAGAGCATGTGCAAAATTTATGTGGAAATTGTGATTAAGTTGAAAATCCGCCTTCATGTGCTTCTCGCAGAATCATTATTCAAGATGAAATGCAAAATCTTCACATTTTCGTTATCATTAGTCTTGGCTTAAAAATAAAATAAAATTACAAATACATCATACATAAAAGACAATCAAATCAGTAAGTTCTTTTTTGGAACAGTGATTTTGCAAGTCCTTGTTTCCTAATATGATTTGTCTTGGGTTATGTTTTACATTGTAAACTTCAGTACCATATCTTAGGCTTCCAGCAATACATGATGCTTCCATCCATTGTTAGAGTTTGGAAGCCAATCCGCCATAAACTGCCAATTTTGTGCGGCAATTTAGATAACAGACATTACTGGTGATAAAAAAGTCTTGCTTTTCAAAAAATAAAATAAAATAGAAAACATATTGGCTTCAAAAGAAACGAAAATTACAAATTGATTATACAATAAAGGACAATCTAACTAATCATTAAGTTTCTTGAAACAGTGATTTTGCATTACAATGTAAACCTCAACTAATACAGCGTATCCTACACATCCCGCAATCCATGAAGCTTTCAACCCCTTATTGAAATTTTGTAACTAATGCCATAAGCTGCAAATTTTGTGCTGCAATTCAGACTACATATATTAATAATCATTGAGAACAAATAGAAAATGAACTTCAGTAATACATTAGATGTAATTGGAAATATAACTAGCCAATGGAGTACGAAAAAGTACATAATCATAAGTATATTTTAAGAGATTTAAACACTAGAGAAGTCATCTGACAAAAAAAAAATGAAAATTTCTATAAACAGAACATACCATCTAAGATTTCTTCAAAGCAAATAAAATATAATATTTTCTGGAGAACTACCATAGTTAAACAACGAACTAATTAAAGCAATAGCAGAATTGGATTACCCAATGTTTAAAACAGTACTCCCTGGAATTAGCAATAGACAAGGAAATTAATGAAATAAGTAAACTCTATCAATCAGATTCTTGCCAATATAAAAAAAAAAAAAAAAAAGGATTCTGCATTTCCACTTCCCATTTCAAAAGAAGTTAAATAAATACTATCAAGTTCAAAGCAAGAAGTTCTCAGAATTAAGTACCTGCTAGCCTTTGAACCACCTATGGCACCTGGATACGTTCACTTCAACTGTCAAAAGTATATAGTCTGATAGTCTGTTCAAGAAACTCATATAAGAAATTCTCCATCGTTGCCAAACTAGTATTGACCCCAATAAGCTCCAAAAGCCTGTGAAGAATCCAAACCCCAAGCTCATGTATAATCCTTCATAGAAAACTGAGTTGTGATCTTCACCATCAACTGCCTTTCCTTGATGTTGTACTGTTGTCTCGTCTCCGGCACAGGCTTTGTTAAGTTGTTTACCACAAAGACCAACATTTCCTTCAAAACTAGAGGCATCAAAGGTTTCCAAATGCCCTTCCCATGGGATTCTTCCGCTGAGATCATTGTTTGATAAGTCTAGCTTGCCAAGACCATCAATTTTGGAAAGGGTAGAAGGAATACTGCCAGACAAGTGATTTCTTGATAAATCAAGAAATTCTAGCCAATTTAAATTCCCAATCTCAGAAGGAATTTCTCCATTTAAGTTGTTTCTTGATAAATTCAAAGAAACTAATCCAAGTAAATATCCAATTCCTTTTGGTAATTCACCTGTTAAATCATTACTTGAGAAATCGATACTCTTTAGAAGAAACTCAGCATTCCAAAACTCATAATCCTGACCTTTCCACATCAATAACACATTCAAGTCATAGATACTAAAGGAAGTGTATTCGTGTGTCATTTTTCTTTCCCATCTGTTTTCACCTGTCATTACTTTCCTTTCTGTCATTTCAGTAAAATTGCTCAGACATGTTGGAATTCCTCCAAAAAAATTATTCCTTGAAAGATCTAAGATATGAATATGCCTCAAATAACATAGATGAATAGGAATACTTCCAAAAAAGTGATTTACTCGTAAGCTCAAAATTTTCAACTGACGCAGACTTTCTCCAATCCATGAGGGTATTGGACCAGACAGCAAATTATCACTCACGTCCAATATAAGTAATCCATTGCAGTTTTTCAATGTGAATGGTAGTTCTCCAATCAAACTATTGTTTCGCAAGACCAAAGCTTCCAAATTAACAAGAGTACCCATGGACGGTGGAATTCTCCCTGACAATTTATTATTGCTTAGATCAAGAAATTCTAAAGAATGTTTTAGATTTTCCCAACAGTTGGGCAATTGTCCCATTATTTGATTATTTGATAAATCCAAAGTGCGCATGTTTGTGGTTGCACCTTTTCCGCACAAGAATGTATTTAAATTCGAAATCTTATTGTTGGAAAGATCCAATGTTAGAGCTTGTGACAAAAAAGCAGGAATTCCACCTTCAAATTGATTTGAATTTAAAACAATAGATTTATAGGTATCATCAAAATTGATTGGTAAATTCGGAATTGTACCTCTGAGACTGTTGTAAGACATATTCATTGTATCTATAGACTGTACCTTGTTCCAAAGCCATTCTGGTACAAAATCATTAATCCCAGCATCAGAAATATCTAGAAACCATAAGTGTCTTTGATTCTTAAGCCATCTTGGAAAACTAGGGCCCAACTTGCAAGAAGCTAGTCCCAAACTATATAATTGGAAAGGTGGAACCCACGTAGCACTAAACTTAAGAGACAATGAGTTGTCTGTTAAGTCTAACGCCGCCAATTTGGTCAAGTTTGTGAGATGCAGATCATTGATATTACCCTCCAAGTAATTCTCGCTGAGGAAGAGACTCACCAACTCATGTAGCAATCCAATGCTTGCAGGTATTTCTCCAGTTAGTTGATTATTTGAAATATCTAACATCATCAAAGATGTAAAAATTGAAAGATTAGGTAGCACGCCAGTCATCCTGTTAGAAGATATATCCAAACTCTGAAATACATGTCTATTGCACCATGAAGAATTATGAAAGATGCTAGAAATTTCCCCACTCAAGTTGTTCCTTTCAAGGTATAATTCTTTCAATGTGCATATATTCCCAAGGGAAGCCGGAATCTCACCTTGAAATCTATTAGATCCAAGACGGAGAACTTCAAGAGAGTTCATTGCTTTTCCAAATCCATCTGGAATGAGACCTTCTAACAAGTTACCATCTAGGGAAAGGCTTTGAAGATTGTTGGTGAAATTGAAAAGCCAGTGAAATATAGCTGATGATTTCAATAGATTAGAAGAGAGATCAAGAGTGACAAGAGAGGATGAAGATTTTTTAATGTAAGCAGATGGCACAATAAAACTTTTATCAGTAAGACCACACTTTGCAAGATGAAGTTCTTGTAATTTTGAGCTCAAGTTGAAATTTCCTTGAAAGATTAACGAGGTGAGATTATTATCAGAGAGATTAAGAATCAGAATATTTTCCAAGTCAATCAATGCAGTGATATTGATTGAACCTCTCAAATATTGTGGATACTGACCATGAAGATTAAGAGTGTGAACATGACCTGTTTCATTGTTACATTGAACACGTTTCCATTTGCAACAATCTCTATTATTCTCATCATTGCTCCATGTAGACATCATGCCATTTTTATCTATCACGCTTTGTTTGAAGTTGAGGAGTGCTTTTCTCTCTTTCTCTGTACACTTCACATGTGAGCTATGAGATGAAGAGTTGAATCCAAGAATGAAAACTTGAGTATGAGAAAAATGAAGTAACGTCACTGCAACTAAGATTTCCAGAAAATAAGTTCCCATTACAAATTGACAATGTTGCAGATAGGAAATTTGTGCTGTGCTATAGATTGTTGACGATTTATGATTGGTTCAAAGGAAAATGTTAGTGGAAATAAAAAATTGAGTCTTGACGCGCAGTTGACTCTATTATTTATACGCGCAGTTGACTGATAAATCGGCTTGTCGTCTCAAGTTGCCTTCTTCGATCTTCATTGCATAATCATATTTAGCCCATTTATTATTGATGAATATCATATTAATAAAAATTAAAAAACAAATAAATAAATGAGTATCATGATTCATGTCAGAAATAATATCATGTGTTGTAATGTCAAACAATCTCAAATGTAGGAAACTATTTAATTACCAACTCAACCAAAGTAGAAAAATTATACGAAATAAATTACCAATTTCATTTAATTTACTTATGAATTTAATTTCAGATTTATAAGATGTTATTATAGTGATCTTTGAAAAAGAATAATAAATAAATATTTTAATTTTAATTTTATTAATCGTCTTGATTCTGTTGTCATCTATCATCATCCAAACCGAAATTCCAAAATTTATAGAGGAAAAATATATGAGCATTTATTTCAAATTGTGTCCAAATATTTATTTCAAGTTGTTAGAAATATTTCTCCCACGTTAGTTTCTATGCCAAAATTATTTTCGGATACATTTTATTTTATTTTATACTCACATTCACCTCTTTTTTAGTTTTTCTTTTTCCGGAAGGAGAAACATGACAAAATTGTTGATGCTACTTAGAATTGTATTTTTTTTCTTTTCATTGATTGCCCGCTTTTTTATTTTTTTCTCTCTTTTTGTTTTTGCACTCCTCAATTAACAGGTGAGCAATATGTCTTTAGTGATATAAAAATTGAAAGGTGAATATATTTGGTTTCAGTTTATTGAGAAAAGTAAAAATTCAATACTTTTTCTAAATTTTTGTTTTTCACTTCGTAGCATGAAAAAGATGCCTGTTACTATAAAATTATTGTTTTGATTTATAACAACCTTTTCTCTCTTTTTTTTTTCATTTCGATGAACATTTATTTAGAAATAGTAATAAATACGACTTTTGAAATTAGATTATTTACATAAGTTAATAAAGATGTGTTTTTTTAGTCTTATTTATTTTGTCCCAATTATTTTGAGATTTTTCTTAGAGTGTTTCATTCAATTAAATAATTCTTTACTCTGGTTTGGTTCATAATATATTTTTCTAAGAATGTCCGTAATTACCAAAATGTCTGTCATGAAAAATGTATTATATTTTGTAATACATAAAAAGATAATAAAAATATTTTCTTACAACAAGGTGTTAAATCCTGATTCACTTGCACTCACATGCACTCACATGTAACGAAGAAAGGGAAGATGCAGAGTTTCTCTAAGAAACTAGTTAGGGATCAAAGTAGAGAGAGAGAGGGGTTTTGTAATATCATATTTGTCATATAATTAAATGAAAATCAGTATATTGTATTTATACAAGATATGTAAAGGACTATAAAACTGAAAAAACTACTAAGACCATTAAATCATAATTATATCTAACAATCCCCCCATAATTCTGATTTCTATACAGCTTCATACATCAATTTATTTCTCAGTTCTTCAAATCTGGCTTTTCTCAGAGGCTTTGTCATCAAATCTGCAATGTTGTTCTCAGACTTGCAGTAAATCAACTTGATCTGTCCTTTACTCACTTTGTCTCTGATAAAGTGATATCTGGTTTCAATATGCTTGCTGTTCCCGTGATCAATAGGATTCTTGGCAAGATTTATAGCTGACTTGTTGTCAACCAACAATGTGACAGGCTTCTTCCTTTGAATGTCCAGTTCTTTGAGCAATTTCCTTAGCCATAATCCTTGGCAAGCACCTAGTGAAGCTGCTATGTATTCAGCCTCACAGGTTGATAATGCCACAGGGTCTTCCTTTCTTGAGCACCAAGAGATTGGTGCATCTCCATACAGAAAAAGGTATGCAGCTGTACTCTTTCTATCATCATTGTCCCTCCTCCAATCCGAGTCAGTGTATCCTACTAACTCTGCTATGGTGTTAACTTGGCCAAAAGGAAGCAAAATTCCAAGGTGAATTGTGCCTTTTATGTACCTTAGGATCCTCTTGGCAGCCATCAAATGAGGCATCCTAGGACTCTTCATGTATCTGCTGATAATTCCAACACTATAGGCTAAATCAGGTCTTGTACTGGACAAGTACCTTAATGACCCCACCATCTGCCTGAAATTTGTAGCATCAACCACTTCACCCTCATCTTTCAGGCTTAGAGATAATCCTGCTTCAGCTGGAGTAAAAGCAGCATTACAATCTATCATTTTGAATTTCTTCAATATATCTTCAGCATACTTGGACTGGTGCATAATGATACCAACTTCAGTTTTCATGAATTCAATCCCCAGGAAATATGAGAAGCGAGTCAAAGTCTGTCATTTCAAATTTCTTTAATAACATCTTCTTAACATTGATTATTTCAGCTTCATTACTACCTGTGATCAAGAGATCATCAACATAAAGGCACAAAATTGTTACTTCAGTAGCAGACTTGATATTCACATAAACACCATGCTCAGAGGGACACTTATTAAAGCCTGTTTGAGTCAGAACACTATCAATCTTCATGTTCCAACCTTGAGGAGCCTGCTTCAGCCCATAGAGAGCCTTTTTTAGCTTATACACCATAGATTCTTGACCAGCAACTGTGAATCCTGGTGGTTGGTCAACATAGACCTCTTCTTCAAGGAGACCATTAAGGAATGCTGATTTCACATCAAGTTGGTGCATTGACCAATTCTTCAAGCAAGCAATAGCAGCCACAAATCTGATAGTCTCAATCCTTTCCACTGGTGCAAAAATTTCTCCATAATCTACACCTTCTTTCTGCAGGAAACCTTTAGCCACTAATCTGGACTTGTGTTTGATGACTTCACCACTTTGATTTCTTTTAAGTTTGAATACCCATTTTACAACTATGGCCTTTTTTTGCTTAGGCAGAGACACTAACTCCCAGGTTCAATTTTTCTCAATGGAATTTAATTCTTCTTTCATTGCAGTTACCCATTTTGGATCCTGCAAAGCTTCATCACAATTGACAGGTTCAGTTCCTGCAAACAATGCCATGTGCACAAGTTCACCACCATTAGTAATTTGATCATCAGAATATACTTCATATTCTTTCAGTGTCTGAGCAGGCTGTCTCAATCTTTGTGATCTTCTGATAACATCCACATTTGCAATAGTCTGAATTGTATCACAATTTGGTGTGCTCTCACTAGAATCATCCCAGGTTACTTGAATCTTGTCATTATTGTTCTTTGAATCACACTTCCACTCATAATTCTGTGATTCATCAAAAACAACGTCCCTACTTATCACAACTTGATTTCCCTTTGGATCAAGAAGCCTATAGCCACCAGTGGAGTGATATCCAAGAAAAATCATCTGCTCAGACTTGTCATCTAATTTCTGCCTGAGCTGATCTGGTACATGCTTGTAGCACAATGATCCAAAAATTCTGAGATGAGCAACAATTGGCTTAGAGTCTGACCAGGCTTCAACCGGGGTTTTACCCTTCAGTCTACTTGTTGGACACCTATTTAGAATATAGACAGCAGTAGAGGCAGCTTCACTCTAGAGTGTATGTGGCAAGTTTTTGGATTTCAACATACACCTAACCATATTCATTATGGTTCTATTTCTTCTTTCTGCAGCACCATTGTGTTGTGGATTGTAGGGTGGTGTGAACTCATGAGTTATGCCTGCTTCTTCACAAAAATCAACAAACTCTTTTGAGGTGTATTCACCACCTCCATCAGTTCTCAGAGTTTTAATACAAACACCACTTTGTTTTTCAACAGCTGCTTTAAATTTTTTAAAATCACTGAAGGCTTCACTTTTCCTTTTTAACGTGTAAATCAAAATTTTCCTACTTAGATCATCTAGGAAAGTTATGAAATACCTGCTGCCTCCTAATGATTCAGTTTGCATTGGCCCACAAACATCAGAGTAAATAATCTCCAGCTTCTTTTTTGACTTCACTAGGACATAGCTTTTGAAGGAGTCTCTGGTTTGCTTGCATTTTAAGCATTCCTTGCACTTCACTGATGATGGTTTTAGTTGAGGGATTCCTTCAGCTAGTTGATGCATGTGGCTGAGATCTTTGAAATTTAGGTGTCCAAGTCTGTAATGCCATAGCCACTCAGACTTTTCTGCTGTTGACAGTAAGCAGTTACTTTCGAGAACATTCAGACCAGCTTTGAAGGTCCTGTTTCTTGACAGAGGCGCCTTCAATATCAACCTTCCTTGCTTGTCATAGATTTTCATCAGTTTGTCTAGTAGGGTCATTTGATAACCCTTTTCAGAAAGCTGACCAAGACTCAACAGGTTACTTTCAAATCCAGGGACATATATCATATCTTCAATGCATGATTCTTTTCCATCTCTTCTATTGATCAAGATGTCACCAACACCACCAGTTTCATGTGTACTCCCATCTGTAAATCTCACTTTGTTTCTTATGCCTTCATCAATTCTAATGAACCAATCTTTATGACCAGTCATATGAGTTGAGCACCCTGTATCAAGGTACCATAAACCATCATTAACATCACTGGTTTGAGTTGTAACCATAAAGCGAGAATTGGTTACGAGTCGAGTCTCCTCAATGACAAGTTGAGCCTCATCATCTTGATCTTTGTCCCTGTGCCAACACTCATTTGCATAGTGTCCCTTCTTTCGACAGCAATAACAATCAATGTTCTTCTTATCCCAATTCTTCTTTCCACCTTTTATTCTTGACCCAGAGAAATCACCTCTTTTCTGATTCGAACCAGAATTCTTCTGTTCTGATTGCGGTTTCCACCCTTCTTTATAGTGGTTACTTCCTTTTCCTCTTGTATTTTTGAATCTCCCTCTACCTCTCTTACCCCTATTGCTATCACCAGAGGCATTTCTTGAATTGTCCTTAGCTTGAAGAGCTTGTTCAATTGGTTTATCAGTCACCTTCTCTTGAAGCCTTTGTTCATGTGCTTCAAGGGAACTTTGCAGTTCATCAACAGTGAGGGAGTTGAGATCCTTTGATTCTTCAATGGCAACCACTATGTGATCGAATTTAGGAACCAAGGTTCTCAAGATCTTCTCAATTGTCACCAAATCAGAAACTTTTTCTCCACAAGATTTCATTGAATTTACAAGAACCTGCAATCTGTTGAAATAGGAACCAATCGATTCACTTTCTTATCTGCAATAGCTCAAATTGTCTTCTCAGTGTCTGAAGCTTCACCCGTTTCACCTTGTCATCACCAGCATATGCCTTGTTCAGAATATCCCAGGCTTCTTTGGCAGTTTTTGCACCTGCTATCTTCTCAAAGTGAGCATCATCAACACATTGATGTATCATCACGAGGGCTTTGAAGTCTTTCTTCTTCAAATCTTTAACTTTCTGGGCATCTGAGGCTGAATCTTTAAGGGGTTCTGCGCCATTTTCTATGACATCAGTGAGATCTTGAAAGCCAAATAGTGCTTTCATCTGAATTTGCCATCTGCTGAAGTTCTTTCCGGTGAGGACAGGAAGGTTAGCCGGGAAATGTCCATTGGAGGCCATGATCGCGTGAGAAAGTCCCTTCTTGATCAAACCGAAGCTCGTGATACCACTGCTAAATCCTGATTCACTTGCACTCACATGCAAGGAAGAAAGGGAAGATGCAGAGTTTCTCTAAGAAACTAGTTAGGGATCAAAGTAGAGAGAGAGGGGTTTTGTAATATCATATTTGTCATATAATTGAATGAAAATCAGTATATTGTATTTATACAAGATATGTAAAAGACTATAAAACTGAAAAAATTACTAAGACCACTAAATCAGAATTATATCTAACACAAGGTTCATCAACAGTGAGGGAGTTGAGATCCTTTGATTCTTCAATGGCAACCACTATGTGATCGAATTTAGGAACCAAGGTTCTCAAGATCTTCTCAATTGTCACCAAATCAGAAACTTTTTCTCCACAAGATTTCATTGAATTTACAAGAACCTGCAATCTGTTGAAATAGGAACCAATCGATTCACTTTCTTATCTGCAATAGCTCAAATTGTCTTCTCAGTGTCTGAAGCTTCACCCGTTTCACCTTGTCATCACCAGCATATGCCTTGTTCAGAATATCCCAGGCTTCTTTGGCAGTTTTTGCACCTGCTATCTTCTCAAAGTGAGCATCATCAACACATTGATGTATCATCACGAGGGCTTTGAAGTCTTTCTTCTTCAAATCTTTAACTTTCTGGGCATCTGAGGCTGAATCTTTAAGGGGTTCTGCGCCATTTTCTATGACATCAGTGAGATCTTGAAAGCCAAATAGTGCTTTCATCTGAATTTGCCATCTGCTGAAGTTCTTTCCGGTGAGGACAGGAAGGTTAGCCGGGAAATGTCCATTGGAGGCCATGATCGCGTGAGAAAGTCCCTTCTTGATCAAACCGAAGCTCGTGATACCACTGTTAAATCCTGATTCACTTGCACTCACATGCAAGGAAGAAAGGGAAGATGCAGAGTTTCTCTAAGAAACTAGTTAGGGATCAAAGTAGAGAGAGAGGGGTTTTGTAATATCATATTTGTCATATAATTGAATGAAAATCAGTATATTGTATTTATACAAGATATGTAAAAGACTATAAAACTGAAAAAATTACTAAGACCACTAAATCAGAATTATATCTAACACAAGGTTATAAATAATTTTTCATAGAATTCATAAATTATTTTAATTTGGTGTATTTTTGCTGTGAATGTTGTAGGTAAATATTTCATGTCCATTCTCACGTAGCAACTTAGGAGGGTGATAACTGTGATTAAATACTTAACACACAAATTTCAATAAATACCGAATAATAAAAAGAAAAATATAAGTTGATAACAACTAAACATGTAAAACAAACAAATTCTAAACTCTATATTCTAAATCATATATCAAGAAACGTAAAATTTACTAATATAATTATCCTAAACTTATATAATAAGCTATAACTCAAAAACATTAAACTTCATTAATATAACTATCCTAAAATTATATAATAAATTAAAACAACATACACATATTCAACAATAAAAACCATTGCCTGAATAAATATATAATATTTTAAGGGTAAGCATGTCCCTAAAATCTATCAAACACCATTGTCATTCTTACATAAATCTTAAGTCATAAATACTTTTTTCATTTCAAGAATATCCATATTGAAAAAATAACTGCAAATGCGACCATATCTTCCGTAGACGTGTTTGATTATTTAGTTTATTATACGAGTTTAGGATATTTATATTAGTAAAAATTGAAACTTGAATATATTTGCTTTTAATTTATTGATAAAAGTAAAAATTCCATACTTTCTTAAAAATTTTGTTTAGAAATAGTGAAACAATAAATACGTTTTTTGAAAGTAGATTATTTTTATGTTAATAAATATGTGTTTCCTTTTTATAGTCTTATTTCTTTTATACAAATTACTTTCAAATTTTAGTTAGAGTGTTTCATTCAATTAAATTATTCTTCATTCAATTTTAGTTTATAATAATCTAAAAACCAAAAATCATTTGTTAGATCAAGGTGATTAACGTCTCTAAGTTTTGATTAATTACAAGACAGACGGAACATCTCAGACAAAGCATTACAAGCAAAGTCAGATGGAACAAGCACAGACAAGAAGATGACCCTGAAAGTTGAAGTTATTCGTTTGTCTTAAAGCCAAGTCATCAAGATGAAAGAATAGCGAAACTCTTCAGACGAAGCTTACAAGCCAATCTTAAGATTGAAGATTTACATCGTCTGTCAAGAGAGTGAAGTACAGTCTGAGTAACTCGCGCCAATTTCGAATCTGCTAAAGTACTCATCAGAGCTTTCAAGATCAGTATGGGGATTCGAGCTTACATATACAACACGAAAAGGTTTCTCCTTTTCCAAGAAAATCTATGTACAAGTCAGAAAAAGGACTGAGCACGCCATCAAATCCGCTACGCACGCTATCTATCACTTGATTGCACTTTGACACCTGTTTGGACTGCATTTGGAGAAATTTCAACGGCATTCTTCTGTCTCTGATGGATATCTGAAGCCTCCGCCTATAAAAGGACTTCACTCTTCCAAGTTTTAGTTGGC
Organism: Hylodesmum podocarpum; assembly: GCA_026586105.1. NCBI lineage: Eukaryota > Viridiplantae > Streptophyta > Magnoliopsida > Fabales > Fabaceae > Hylodesmum > Hylodesmum podocarpum. The sequence continues at coordinate 703,899 of JALJEV010000322.1, forward strand.
GAACACGCTTATATTGCTAAGACTTTGTGCTTTCGCTCACTGCTACTTTTGAACTTCATTATATACCCCTCTCTGCAAAGAGGAACTTTTCCTTCATAGAAAACTTTGTAAATCCACTTGTGTGGTGCTTTAGCCTGAGGAGACTGTGTGTTCAAAGAATACCTGGTTGTTTAGCCTGAGAAGGTTGTGTTCAAAGAATAACTTGTATTAGCCAGAAGTGGCTGGGTTCAAACAATACTTGTAACCATTTCACGGTTTGTAGTTAAAACTCAGTTGTTGCTGGGTAACTGGACGTAGTCTTGAATAGACGAACCAGTATAAAAATACTTGTGTTTATCTTCTTTAAGTTTGCAACTAACGGGGATAAACAACTTATAACGCTTGTTCATAAAATCATTCTTTAAAGATAAGAACTGTTTTGTCTGAACCTATTTAAACCAACAGACGAAAGGGCCAAATTTTTTTTTATAAGACAACTCAACCCACCTTCTTGTATTTTATCTTTTAAAGTTTGGTATCGGAGCTCAGCCTCTGAGGGTTGAGAGCTTAACAACTGCAAGAGGAAAAAATCCAAGATGGAGTCACAAGGACCCTCGTTCTTGTCTGGTGGGTCATCTATGAACAAGCCGCTGGCATTCTCTATAGATGACTACCCTTACTGGGCTGACAAGATGGAGATGTACATCAAGTCTATCCAGTATAGACTGTGGACTATCATTACCCAAGGAGATATCCCTATTGTTAAACCTGAAGTTGAATGGGGAAGTGAAGAATATTCACTAATGGAGCTCAACAACAAAGTTAGATATGCTCTTATGTGCGCTCTCTCAATGAAAGAGTAAAACAAATTCTGTGCCTACAAAACCGCAAAGGAGCTCTAGGATGCCCTCAAGATTTCCTATGAAGGAACTGAGGATGTCAGAATAAGGAAAGCTGTCACTCTTCAAAGAGAATATGAGATGAACTCTATTAAGAAAGGAGAATCTATTGATATGATGTATAGAAGATTCCAAACCATATTAAATGGACTTACTGCGTTGGGAATCACGTTCACCAAAGCCCAGAACAACATGAAGATTCTGGACAGTCTTCCTCCCCATGGGAAGCTATGTCCACTGCTATTTCAGTTGGGCGTGATATGAAGACATTAACTCTTGATGAGTTAATCGGTGCCTTGAGAGTACATGAGGTACTTCTCTGTCAAAGAGACAAAATCAAGGTTCAAGAGCCCAAAGCTCTTCCATCTGTCAACACAGTTCCAAAGGAGGAAACTTCTAAGAAAGAAAGAAAGAAAGAAGAAACATATAATTTTAAAAGCTAACACTACTAACTCTGATTCATCTGATGGATCGTCTGATGATGAAATTTTTCTCATCGCTAGACGCTTCAAGAAGATGATAATGAAGAAGGGAAGAGGTCAATGCTTCTTCAAGAAGAAGGAAAAGAAGTTCGCTGAGAAGCCCTCAAGCAAGGAGGAAAGCTCAGAGATTGTCTGTTATGAATGCAAAAAACCTGGACACATGAGATCTAAATGTCCAAGGTTGAAGAAGAGATGGAACCCTCGCAAAGACAAGGGTAAGAAAAGCTTGCTGACTTGGGAAAACCTTGACAGTGAAAGATCAGAGGAATCCACAAAAGAAGAAGAAATAACAAACATTTGCCTCATGGCTGGAGACGTTGTTTCATCTGAGTTAATTGAGACTCAAACTTCCTCATCTTCTTCGTCTGAATCTGAGTCAGAAACAGAAGAGATATCATATGATACACTTTTGGAAAACTCACATTTTATTGCTGAGCAATACAAAGTATGCAAAGCAAAGTTAAAACAAACTTTGGAAGAAAATGCTACTTTGAAATCTGAAAAAGAGTTGCTTCAGAAGAAAGTATCATCTGAATCTGAGAAGAACATTTTCATTCTTGAAATTGAGAGATTAAAGAAAGAAAATGAATCTTTACTCAAAGACTTAACAAAGTTCACCAAAGGATCCTCCATGCTTGAAAATATTTTAAAATATAGGAGGTCTCCGTTTGGCAAAAGTGGACTTGGTTATGTTGAAGAGTCAGATGAAAAGAAAAACAAATTTGTTTCGTCTGCTCATAAGAAGAAGAACAAAAGCAGCAATAAAGTTCCTAATGATTATAGAAAGAACACAAGAACCTTAAACAAATAGAAACCTTCTTCAACTAACAAAGGAGGACCCAAAAAGATTTGGGTACCAAAGACACTGATTATTCCTGTTGAAGATATCCTTAATAGGAAGAGAGAAGACTTCAAGCTGGTACCTGGACAGTGGGTGCTCACGACACATGACAGGTGACCTGTCTATGTTCCAAGATCTCAGACCAAGTAAAGGGTTTGTATCTTATTGTTCAGGGAAAGGTAAAATTCTTGGTATTGGGACTGTTGGTAAGACACCCAATCCTCTCATCCAAAATGTGTCTTACCAACATTTCTTACTTCCATCCTTTTGGATGTGAATGTTTTATTTTGAATACTAAAAATCAACATGGCAAGTTTGATTCAAAGGTTGTGAAGGGATTTTTACTTGGATACTCTAATACTTCTAAAGCTTATAGAGTTTTTAACTCTAAAACGCAAGTTGTGGAGGAATCTATTCATGTAAAATTCCAAGATAACTCAAAGGATGATAAAGAAATATCAGACCTGGAAAACTTATTTGATAATTTACAGATAACTCCCTCTGGTCAAGAAGCTGATCCGTCTGTCCAACCTTGCTCAGACACAAGCATAGATGAAAGAACATCTCCCAGCACAGACAAACCTTCTTCGTCTACCCCTCAACACCAAGATGATTATGCTTCTATCAGAACTTGGAAGTTTACCTTAAACCACACCGAAGATCTGATCATTGGAGATAGACATCAAGGAGTTCAAACTAGATCAAAACTGAGAGATGTTTCTGGATATGCTCTTGTGTCTGATATAGGGCCCAAAGATATTGGAAAAGCTCTACAAAATAATGACTAGATCTTAACTATTGAAGAAGAGCTGAACCAGTTCACAAGGAATGATGTATGGACTGTAGTGGAAAGACCAAGGAATAAAAGCATTATTGGAACGAGATGGGTGTTCAGAAATAAGCTTGATGAAGCTGGAAAAGTTTTAAGAAACAAGGCCAGATTAGTAGCTCAAGGCTATAACCAACAAGAAGGTATTGATTTTACTAAAACCTTTGCACCTGTAGCTAGATTAGAAGCAATTAGAATTTTGCTTGCTTTTGCTGCTCACAAGAATATTTTCCTATACCAAATGGATGTGAAAAGTGCCTTTCTAAATGGTTTTATTGAAAAAGAAGTGTTTGTTAAAAAACCTCCTGGTTTTGAGAGTCAATCTCAACCAGATCATGTTTTCAAATTGAAGAAATCACTTTATGGACTTAAACAAGCTCCTAGAGCTTGGTATGACAGACTGAGTTCTTTTCTTCTTAAAAATGATTATTTAATAGGAAAGGTTGATACAACTCTCTTCAAGAAAAGTGTTTCTAAGGACTTTATCATTGTTCAAATTTATGTAGACGATATAGTCTTTGGAGCAACTAACGAATCCTTGTGCAAGGATTTCTCTAAGATAATGCAGGATGAGTTTGAAATGAATATGATGGGAGAATTAAAGTTCTTCCTAGGACTTCAAATCAAACAAACGAAACAAGGCATTTACATTCATCAACAGAAGTACACCAAGGAGCTTCTAAAGAAGTTCAAAATGGAGAATGCTAAGCCCATGAAGACACCAATGCATTCGTCTGGTGCAAGTCTCTACAAAGATGAGTCAGGTAAGACTGTGGTTCAGACGGTATACAGAGGTATGATTGGTTCTCTACTCTATCTCACTACCAATAGACCTGACATTATGTTTAGTGTTTGTTTATGTGCACGTTTTCAATCTAATCCTAGGAAATCTCATTTGCAAGCTGTAAAACGTATCTTGAGATATCTTATTAGAACCACTAATTTTTCATTATTTTATAAGAAAAATAGTGATTTTAATCTTAGTGGCTATTGTGGTACTGATTATGCTGGAGATAAAGTGGAAAGGAAAAGCACAAGTGGTGGATGTCAATTTCTTGGCACATCACTCATCTCTTGGTCAAGCAAGAAGCAAAACTCCATTGCATTCTCAACCACTGAAGCGGAGTATATTGCTGCAGTTGGATGTTGTTCACAATTACTTTGGGTAAAACATCAACTTGAGGATTACTCTAGGTTTGAGACCCAAATGCCAGTATTTTGTGATAATACAAGTGCAATTAATCTCAGCAAAAACCTTATTCAACATTCAAAAGCCAAACATATTGAAATCAAATTTTATTTTATAAGAGATTATGTTCAAAAAGGTATTTTTGATATACAGTTTGTTCAAACTGATTTTCAATGGGCAGATATTTTCACGAAAGCTTTAGACGAAACTCGTTTTAACTTCATTAAAGAAAATTTGGGAATTGTTTCTTTAATTGACTAAGTTATTTCGTCTGTGCCTTTTTACTGTTTATTTCGTTTGTCTAATTTATTCGTGTTAAGACGAAACATTGCGTCTGATCAAGTTGAATCAGTCTGAGGAAATTCAACAGACGCAAGGTTATTATTTAATTAATTTAAAGTTAAGTGTGCAGGGACAAAATAAATGCAGCATTAAATGTGTCTGTCATTTATTGCACTATTCTAGGACGTTGAGAACGCATAGTGAATTGCAGAGGTCAAATCAATCATTAAAAAGGGAATCATGAGGCCATGTCAAATCAGGGGCAGTTTCAACTTCTTTCGTTTGATGAATTATGACTATTTCAATCTTTGACTATAAATACTGCAAAGTTCACTCTTTTACTCTTTACAGTATTCTATATTCTCTGAAACTTTATCTTCTCTAAAAATCTCATACTCACAAAATCTTTCTTTTTCAAACCTAGAAAATGGCCGCCAAGAAAACCAAGACTTCAGAAGAGACTTTCTTCGCAAAAGATCTTTTCTTGCCAAGCAAGTGGGTTTCCAAATCCACACTCGAAGGTGTATCAAATCGAGTGTCAAGGATGCTTTCTTTTAATGGATGGATGGACTTCGCTGAATGGAAGGTTCCATGGCTGATGGAGGCTTATGCTGAGTTCTGGAGCGATGTTAAAGAGTTTGATGATGGTATCGTTGGTACCATTGACAACAAGGAGTACATTATCACTACTGATACCATTGTTGAGGCTGGGAAGTGCAAGGCTAAAGGTCGCTTCTACAACGCTGATTGGATGAAGATTGAGACTGAAGTGCATGTTGATAACATGCTCTATGGTAAGGCTCACGACCCTGAATATCCCAAATTTTTGAGATCTGGGAACCTCCTCCCAACATGCAGAGTCATCCACAACCTCCTCTACAACGTCTTCACGCCTCGAACAGGCTCAAGGGACAATGTAAGCCATCGAGACCGCTTCTGCATATTCTACTGTCTTAGAAAGGTAAAGATGAGCCTTCCTTTCATGATTCTTGATCATTGGGTGAGCGCCTTGAAGAACAGAAACATTCGAAGAAAGAGCAGCATTCCCTATGCTACTCTCTTCTCTCAAATCATTATCAATCAAGGTTTTGACGCAACTGGAGTAGTGTGGCACAAAGAAGAAACAAAAGTTAAAGGGAGCACCTTTGCGAAGATGCGTCTGGTCCCTGGCTTCCTTCATTATAGAAGTGGAGAAGAAGAACCCCTCTCTCCTATGACCCAAGATCTCCCTCACAGAGCTCGCATCAAGCATGCAAGACCAAGCGACTCTCAAGCCCAAACACAAGCCAAAAAACAAACCCAAATACAAACCTAAATACCAATCCCATCGTCTCAACCGCCTGTCACTATAACAGAAGTTCCTTTTGAGGATGTTATTGTTGAACCCCTCAGAAGAAAAAGGAACATAAGAATAAAACATGTTGCGTCTAAGACGCAAGAAAAGGAAGTCTCCCCTAGTGAAGATGAAGGGGTAACTAAAGCATCTGAGGATGCACCATCTGTTAGAATCTTGACAGACGAAGAAAAACAAAGGAAGGCAGCTGAAGAAAAAGCTAGAGCAAGGGAGATTGCTCTACAAAAGACTGCAAAAAGCAAGGAAAAGATGAATCAGAAGAAGAGGCTTGCGTTTGTGATAGTTCGAGAAACAGACGAAGCTAAGCAATTAAAAGAGGCTAGAAAAGTCTCTATGCTGCTTGAAGCTGAAAGGGAACGTTTGTTCCAAGAAAGCATCAGAGGCAATGGATCGTCTGAAGCTGCTCCTGCACCAGCAACTTCAGAGGGCATGAATAGTGAAGAAATTGCCCATATTCAGAAGGATAATGCCTAATTAGCAGAGGAATTGGAGACCATGTTGAATGAAGAGGCACCAACCATGGAGGGTTCAGAATTTTTACTCCAAGACGAACATAGGAGTGCTAGCACTTATCCTATTGTTGCGTCTCCTTTCAATACCGCCTTTAATCAGACGATACCTGCCGCGTCTGAGGAAGTGCCTTGCCATCATATGATAGAAGCTGCGTCTGAAGAAACTTCCTGCTCACAGATGATAGAGATTTCGTCTGTGGTCATCATTGATGATGACACATGTTCTTCGGCTGATGAGGAACATGTAGAAATAAAAAGGCTAGTTCTTCCTTTGGTGAGATCACATGTTGTGTTGCTGAATCCAGAGAATAACCCACTAAAGCACAAGACAGACTATTCGTTTCTCAACGAATTAGTCATGAAGAGATTTGCTGAAAGCTCTTATGCAGAGAGGCCAATCAAGCCAGATTGGTTTTTGAAAGATCAGATTCAAGATGTCTCTGATCTTAGTGATGGAAAACCATCTGAATCTGCAACTGATGGCTACTTTGCGGATGATGAAGACTGATTTATTGAGGACACTCCCTATATCGAGTTGAAGAACCCTTATCGCTACAGAGGAAAGAAGGGATTCCAACTTGGGAGATTTGTCAATCCCATCATCTATCACCAACCCTTGAATCCAAATGACTTCAAAGATGATGCAAACTATTCCTGTGAAGAGCAACACGATTGGCTGAAGCATCTGCCTTGGGATGAGTTGGCACAACTGAACATCAAGGGTTTAGAGAATATTGATGAATATAAGGATCATCTTGTTGGGCTGTTGATTGAAGGACCAACACTTGGCTATGAACCACACATTCCATACAGAGAAAACATCAAATGGAAGGTTCAACATGAGCTTAATGCACCTGTTTTTCACCATTATAGGTATGGAGATGCTATCTCCAAAGTATACGAGCCAAGAAACTGCGATCATTGGCACTTGGATGCCATTGATAGTCGTGATCCGTTCACCTTCACAATCCCTATGAACCAAACAGAGTATGTGGGACTAGGCCATACTCTAGGGATTGTTCTTCCATGGACAAGACCACACTGTCTAGGGATTCGTCCGCACTACTCCCTCCTCATTGATGAACATGAAGACCCTGAAGACTTCACTCAGTCTCTACCTGAAGACTATAACATTGCCTTCAAAATGATGGCTAATGCTTGTAGAAAAGAAGAAAAAGGAAGGTTAGCCTCCTTTTCTCATATACAAAGAAGAGCAAGGAAGGAACTCAGGCCCTATCCCTTCATGATGGGATCTCATTTCTCATCTTTAGTCACAAACGAAACCAAGTATTTCATTGTCATGGATCACTCAATACCATGCTTGGTTAAGTTTTTGGCCAAAGGGAAGGAGAAAAAGACACCGTCTGCCCCCAAGCAATTCAAGTTCGCAAGGCACATTGCCAAGCGACTTCCGTCTGCTGCCTACGATCATCTTAAGGCCATTCAAGTTCAAGCCTCTAAGCCTATCAATCCAGAGATTCAAATGATGATAGAGGATCATGAAGCTACCTCAACTTTTTGCTTAGGAACTTCATTTGATGAAGAGTCTGTTACATGCGGCAAAGTCTACCCTGGAGGAACTTTTGCCTATACTCTTCCTCCTCATGAACCTCACTACTTTCAACTCACTTCTTTCAACAAATTATATTCTTGGCAATGGGAGTACAATTTCAGCACTAGCATGGAACTTCCTTTGTTCTCTTTGTGTCTGAAGGGGACTCTAGTGGAGATCATTGAAGATGACTCATTGCCAATTGTTGAGGAAGTAGTAATTGATAAGGAGCCTCAATCACCAGAAGATCTCGCTGATAAATATAATGCTTTGAAGCGTAAATATGATGCTCTTGAAGAGAATTGTGAGCACTTGAAGAAAATGAACAAGGAGCTTGAAGAAAATCAAGTATCTATATCTTCTGAGATGCAGCAGCTACGGAGTATTGTGATAAGTCTTGTACAACATCAACCTCAACCTCCACCATCTTGATTTTTTATGATTCTCAGTCCAAGGGGGAGAATTATTTGAGGGAAAGGTTATGATAAGGGAGCATGGTAAGTTTTGGAGCTATGAAAAGCATCTGTCTGAGGGGGAGACAAAGACGAATAAATGATGAAGATTTTTTTTTATTTGTTTTGCTCTGATTCTTTGTTTGTATAGCTCTGAACTTTTAATTCTTTTATTTGTTTTGATCTGATTATTTGTTTATGCTCTTCTGAATCTTGTAAGCCTGTAAATGGATTACATCACATTGATGTAATAATTCTTATAAAGAGGTATATTCAGAGAACATCGTCTTGATGTAATTCTGGCTGCTTGTTATTATTTTGTTTTAGCTAACTTTGTCTTGTGCAGATGCTCTTTTGAGATAGTTGCTAGTATGGTCTGTAATCATCAAAAAGGGGGAGATTGTTAGATTAAGGTGATTAATGTGTTCAAATTACTTTCAAATTACTTTTATACAAATTGATTTTCTTTTATACAAATTATTTTCAAATTTTAGTTAGAGTATTTCATTCAATTAAATTATTCTTCATTCATTTTTGGTTCATAATAATCTAAAAACCAAAAATCATTTGTTAGATCAAGGTGATTAACGTCTCTAAGTTTTGATTAATTACAAGACAGACGGAACATCTCAGACAAAGCATTACAAGCAAAGTCAGACGGAACAAGCACAGACGGATGATGACCCCTCAAAGTTGAAGTCATTTGTTTGTCTCAAAGCCAAGTCATCAGACGAAAGGATAGACGAAACTCTTCAGACGAAGCTTACAAGTCAATCTTAAGACTGAAGATTTACATCGTCTGTCAAGAGAGTGAAGTACGGTTTGAGTAATTCGCGCCAATTTCAAATCTGCTAAAGTACTCATCAGAGCTTCCAAGATCAGTATGGGGATTCGAGCTTACGTATGCAACACGAAAAGGTTTCTCCTTTTCCAAGAAAATCTCTGTACAAGTCAGAAAAAGGACTGAGCATGCCATCAAATCCACTGTGCACGCTTATATTGTTAAGACTTTGTGCTTTCGCTCACTGCTACTTTTGAACTTCATTATATACCCCTCTCTGCGAAGAGGAACTTTTCTTTCATAGAAAACTTTGTAAATCCACTTGTGTGGTGCTTTAGCCTGAGGAGGCTGGGTGTTCAAAGAATACCTGGTTGTTTAGCCTGAGAAGGTTGTGTTCAAAGAATATCTTGTATTAGTCAGAAGTGGCTGAGTTCAAACAATACTTGTAACCATTTCACGGTTTGTAGTGAAAACTCAGTTGTTGTTGGGTAACTGGACGTAGTCTTGAATAGACGAACCAGTATAAAAATACTTGTGTTTATCTTCTTTAAGTTTGCAACTAACGGGGATAATCAACTTATAACGCCTATTCATTAAAATCAATCTTTAAAGATAAGAACTGTTTCGTCTGAACCTATTTAAACCAACAGACGAAAGGGCCAATTTTTTTTTTTATAACACAACTCAACCCCCCTTTTTTACATCATTAACTTGGAGCTTTCTCCAAATTTCAAAATTGGTAAGAAATTTCTTAAGAACTTATTTGCAAAAAATATTCTTGAAAAATATTTCTGTAAAGATTTTCACAAGAAAATTTTGTAGCAAATTTCTTGCAAATTTTAAAATTCGCAAGTAACTACAAAATAAAAAAAAATGTCATAAATAATTTCACATCTTTCAAATATTCATATAAATTTATTAATTATTTACTTTAAAATTTCTAATATTTTTATTTCTTTAATAATATTTTTAATCAGCCAATAATATTAATGTCTTAAAACTTATACTATTTTTATTTTATATATATATATGAAATAATTACTGTTATTATGTTTGTCCGTAACATTAATTGTTAAAAAATCAATATAATATAATCGGTAGTAATAGTTAGTAATAAACTTGCGTAAAGGTGTAAAAAGAATTAAAACATATTTTTGTAAAATATTGAGCATATAATTACGATAAGTATCTTAAAATAAATTAAATAAAATTTTAATAAAACTATAATATTTTATTTTTTTATGATTATACATGTTAACGTAAGTTATTGAATACATTTATTTTTATATATATATATATATATATATATATATATATATATAATATGACTTAAAATAGTAACATAATATAAATAATGGAGTGGTTATAAGAAAATTGTGTACGAATAAAATAACAAGGAAAATTAACTAAAATAGTAGTTATTGTGAAAATAAATTAATAGGTAGATTTATTGGAATTTTAAAATTATTTTCACGAGACTCTCGTAAGTCAGATGGTTTAACCAATAATAATACAGCACGTAATCCACTTAAGGCCTACTCGCGAAGGTCTATGAAGAGCTTGGTGCACCCCGCTCCACCCATAGGCTTTGCAGACAAAATCCGCAGCGTCTGCGAAGCGACTCGCAAGCCTAGTTTTTTCAGAAAAAATCTAAGGATACAGTTCGTAAAAGTCTGCCCGGCGCAACGTGGGCTTTGGTGAGCGACACATGGAGAGCTAGGGGTGAGTAGACGGACGGACCCACTTACCCACCCCTATTCTTGTATTAGTATTAGTTAAACCACTTAAATTATGAATATTTTGTTTTATTTAAAAATAATAAAAAATTAAATATAATATAATTATAAGGAAAAAAAAATAATAAAAATCACTTATAAAAATAATTTTAAAATTTCACATCAATAAATCTTCAATAAATAATAACCACTTGTCAACATGTTAAGCAAACTTGCCTCAATCATTCAACAAATGAAATGTAATCAAGTCGCATTAAAACCTGCCACATGTCGTAATCTAGCAAAATCGTCGGGCTGCAACTAACTTCCACATCAGCTGTCAACAGGTAAATTTTACCGCATGTCAGCACCTTTTAAAATTACACTTTTCCCGTAAATAAGAGATTGGTATGAATTATCAAGCGTTAACAGCTTGTGAAGTCACACTTTTCCAGGAGATTGTCTTGAAAATTTCCCCGTGGATAGGGGATTGTTATGAATTTCACTTTAGTTCATGGCTGAAAATTGACAATTTCACATGGAGATGAAGGGACAAGAATCAACGTGGTGTTTACTTTAATGAATTGTTTTCTATTTTTATTTTTAATTTTTATTTAAAAAAAAATTAAAAATTGTGAAAATAGAATTATAATATTTTCTTATTCTGACATAATTATAATATTAATGTAAACTAGTATGACTAATTATTATGTATATAATAAAATAATTGTTTTGAAACTCAAAACTTATGACTTTAGTGCACACTAATCAAAACAATATTAAGTTTTTTATATCGTGAACAAAGTAACACCACATCAATATGTACCAGAGATACACGATCGAGGCTCAAATTTGAAAGAAAATAAAGTAGATAAAAACGTGCAACTGACTACTCAGACTAAAATTAATAAAAAGGAACGAATATTTTTTCCACAGGCTAGAGTATTTCAGTAGCTCTCAAGTGGTGAATTTATTGAGCATCATGTTTATGCACTGTCACATTTATCTTAATCACACGATAATTTATCTTAGACACACTTGTATGATGTTATGGGAAATTTCCCACACAATAATTTTGTTTTCTTGATTCATTGTTGTAGTGATGAGTTATCTTATGGTGGTGAAACTATTTTTTATTTTCATTAAGTAAATTTTAAAAATATATTTTAAAATAATAAAGATACATGTGTTAAATATTTTGGGAACATTGTATCGATAAGTAACCTTTCCATTATAATATAAAAATTATTTTTTTTCCTAATAGATTTAAAATTTTAATTTTAATTATTTTACCGTTAAACTATTCTTACGTACACAGTGATTTCGTTCCCAGCCGCGGAAATGGCAGTTATCAGACACTACTTTAATGGTACAAATTTCTGTCCTTACTGAAAAACTAAAATTGCTTAATAAAAATTAAAAGTCGAAACTATAGAGAAAAACTTTAGTACAAAGAGTCTTGTCATATAAAAAACTTAAAAATTCTTTTAATCAGTTCTCAAACAAACAGATCAGACTTGAGAATCTCAATTCAATTCAGAGTAATCGTAAATTTGTCTGACTAAGGTTAAAGTTTATGGTTCCTTTGGATACTCTGCTTCTACTTCAACTAAATAAAACTCAATCTTAGCATTATTATAGGCTTAAACGTAAGAAAAGTTCGTTTGAAAACAAGAAAAATTTCTCCAAACATAACACTGCCTATAATTTCTCTACAACGAGAAATTATTGATTCATTCAGCCAAAGCAGGAGAACAAACACTAGAAAATTCAAAGAAAGAATTTATTAGAACTACATACCTGCTAGCCTTTGACCCACCTATGCCATTTAGCTTTGTTCACTTCGACCATTACAAGTATATAGTCTGACAGTCTGTTCAAGAATCTCATATAAGAAATTCTCCATCGTTGCCAAACTAGTATTGACCCCAATAAGCTCCAAAAGCCGGTGAAGTATCCAAACCCCAAGCTCATATATAATCCTTCATAGTAAACTGATTTATCATCTTCATCATCAACTACCTTTCCTTGATGTTGCACTGTTGTCTCGTCTCCGGGACAAGTTTTGTTAAGTTGTTTACCACAAAGACCAACATTTCCTTCAAAACTTGAGGCATCAAAGGTTTGTAAATGCCCTTCCCATGGGATTCTTCCACTGAAATCATTGTTTGATAAGTCTAACTTGCCAAGACCATCAATTTTGGAAAGGGTAGATGGAATTCTGCCAGACAAGTGATTTCTTGATAAATCAAGAAAGTCTAGCTGATTTAGATTCCCAATCTCAGAAGGGATCTCTCCATTTAAGTTGTTTCTTGCTAAATTCAAAGAAACTAATCCAAGTAAATCCCCAGCCTGTTTCGGTATTTCACCCGTTAAGTTGTTACTTGACAGATCAATGCTCTTTAGAAAAATCTCAGGATTAAAAAACACCTGTTCCTGGCCTTTCCACACCAATAACACCTCAGAATCATAAAAACTAGGGGAAGTATCCGTGATTATGCTCTGATTCATCATTTCAGTAAAATTTCTTAAGCATGTTGGAATTCCTCCTGACAAGTGATTCCCTGAGAGATCCAAGAGATGAATTTGGTTGAAATAACAGAGATGAACAGGAACAATTCCTATGAAGTCATTTACTCGCAAGCTCAAGATTTTCAACTGCTGCAGACTTTCTCCAATCCATGAAGGTATTTGACCAGACAACAAATTTGTACTAACATCGAATATGACTAAACGAGTGCAATTCTTCAATGGGAATGGTATGCCTCCACTTAAACTGTTGTTTCGTAGTACTAAAGCTTGCAAATTAACAAGAGTGCCGATTGACTGTGGAATCTTCCCTGACAATCTGTTATTGCTTAGATCAAGAAATTCTAATGAACTTTTTAGATTGTCCCAACAGTCATGCATTTGCCCCTTTATTTGATTATTTGACAAATCCAAAATGCGCATTCTTGTGGTTACACTTCTTCCGCAAAAGAATGTATTTAATTTGGAATATTTATTTTTGGAAAGATCCAGCATGTAAACATGTGATAAAAAAGCAGGAATTTCTCCTTCAAGTTGATTTGACTTTAGAAATATAAACGTAAGATGAGTCAGCTTGATTGGTAAATTTGGAATTGTACCTTTGAGATTATTGTAAGACATATTCATCTCTCTTATGGACTGCAACTTGTTCCAAAACCATTCAGGTACAAAATCATCAATCCCAGTATCAGAAATATCTAGTTCATTTAATAGACTTTGAGTTCGGAGCCATCTTGGGAAGCTAGGACCCAACTTGCAAGAAGCTAGTCTCAAACTCGATAGTTGGAAAGGTGGGACCCAGGTAGTACCAAACTTCAGAGACAATGAGTTGCCTCCTAAGTCTAGCGTCACCAATTTGGACAAATTTCTTAGAAGGGATTCAGTGGTATTACCCTCCAGATAATTTCCGGCTAGGTTAAGAGACTCCAACTCATGTAGTTTCTCAATGCCTTTTGGTACTTCTCCAGTCAACTGATTATGAGAAAGATCTAATCTCCACAAAGATGTAAAGTCTGAAAGATTAGCTATCGTGCCATTAATGCGGTTGTGAGATAAATCCAAATTCTGAAAAACATGTCTGTTGCACCATGAAGAATTTTGAATAAAGATAGAAATTCCCCAACTCAAGTTGTTATAGCTAAGGTCTAATTCCTGCAATGTGCATGTATTCCCAAGGGAAGCAGGAATCTCGCCTTGAAGTTTGTTTAGAGAGAGGTTAAGATCTTCAAGAGAGCTCATTAGTTTGCCAAATCCATCTGGGATGGGACCTTCGAGTAAGTTTTCAAAAAGGAAAAGACTATGAAGATTGGTGGTGAAGTTGAAAATCCAGTGGAATACAGCTGATGATTTCAATAGATTAAGAGAAAGATCAAGAGTGACAAGAGAGAATGAAGAACTTTTAACGGAAGCAGATGGAACAAGAAATTTTTTATCAGTAAGACAGCAATTATGTAGATAAAGTTCTCTTAGTTTGTAGCTGAAGTTGAACTTTCCTTGAAATATGGATGATGACAGATTATTATTAGAGAGATCAAGGATTTGGAGATTATGGCCGTACTTGGACACCAATTGAAACGTTGATGAAGTCAGCTTATTACCCGAGAGATCAAGGATGGAAAGGTTGGAATGAGAATGAAACAGAGATGATATATTATCATCTGAAAGTTGACAATAAGCTAACCTTAACTCTCTCAAATTTGGAATAAGCTTACTGATTATCTGTATGCATTCTCGAGAGGAGCCGAGTGAAGGAAATTCAGTGAGGTCAAGAGTTGTTAATGAAGAGAGAGATGTTAGCCACTTTGCTTCTTTTATTTTAAGACCATCTCCGCCATCAAGTCTAAGACATCGTATACTTGTCAGCCTCCCTAGTTGATAAGGAATTGTTCCGTTAAGTAAATTCCATTGAAGATCAAGATATCTCAACTGTGAGAGATTCCCAAGTTGATAAGGAATACTCCCATAAAAGTTCGACCTCGATAGATTGAGATATTTTAAGTTTGTGAAGGAGCCGATGAGTTGTGGGATGTGACTCCCTCCAAAGTTATTATTGCTGAGATCCAAATGTTGAATATTTTGCAAGGCAATCAATGAAGTGAGATCGATTGCACCTTTCAAATATCGAGGATAATGACCACGTAGATGAAACATCTGAACATGACCTGTTTGATTGTTGCATTGAATGCCTTTCCATTTGCAGCAATCAAGGTTGGTCCATGTAGACAGCATGCCATGGTCATCAATGAGGCCTTGTTTGAAGTTTAGGAGTGCTTGTCTCTCAGTCTGGATGCATTTCACTTGTGATGGAGAATTGAATCCAAGAATGGAAACTTGGCAATGGAAAATGCAGAGTAACATTGGAAACAAGATTTTGAAAGAGTAACTGGCCATTTGGAGAGAAAAGAAGAAGAAAGAGTAATGGTGTAATGAAAACAGGGTACGTATGGAGAGTATTTAAAGAGTTAATTTGTATGCCCTTGGTCGTCACTGATCACTCAAAGTCAAGCAACAAATAAAACTACAAAATGAAAATGACGTAAAAAAGGCCCGGATTAAGGTTCGTCTAATTTTCCAATTTTTAGTTAGGTTAAATAACTCAATAAAAAATTCACATTGAATATTTATTATTACTTCATTTTTTTGTTAATACTTCATTTTTTAAAAATATTAAAAATCTTTTATGAAACATATATAAGTAAAATCCTATCCAATTATAATTTTAATATGTTTAAAATAATAAAGCTGAAGCAACATAAGGCAGATGAAAGAGAAATGATGAGGTTATCATCTATGATACAAGAATTTAGAGAGGAAGGGGATATGCTAGAAGTATGCATATTAAATTGATTAAAGACATGAAAATTTAATAAAATCATTTTTTTAACATCATTACCATAATAAAACAAAAGATTAAAAGAACTAAAAAATGACATGTGAAATGATTATGGAAAAACTAAGCTTTGAGTCTCTGCTATGTTTCCACGTATGGGTTAGCGGGTCGAAGGATGTAAGCAAGAAAGTAGACTAAGAATAACCATTCAATCTTTCTTCTATAAAATGCATTTAAGTCAAGTAATTAAAATATAAATATTTAACAAACTAATTTATTGTGTAAAAAAACAAACTAATTTATCATCATTGTTATTCTCATAAAACTAAATATCAATTACGGAAAAAAAATATTATATTAAAGCCAGTTATTGTCGAAAGTGATTTGTACTCATGCTTTATTACGTGTGTGTTATAACATTTCAGTGTTCATGTATTATATTTATACGCGCGTTGTTGAAGTCTATTTGTCCATGGGTCAACTGTGAAGTGACTCACGAGATGTTAGTAAATGCTTTTAATATCCGTACAAATTAAGTTTAACTATTTATTTGATAATGGCCCAAAACTGTGAAGCACGTTGCTGTAGCAATTATCAATGGGGTCTAGGCCCTCTCAGTATTTGAATTCTTTTGTATGTCATCATTGTTATTATTGGTCAAATAGAAAATGTGTGATGTTAGAAATATGTCTTGATTAATTTTCAAAAGTATCAATCAAATGATAAATATACCATAAAATTAAAATCAACGTTGTTTTGAAACTTCATATTCAAATGGTTGAACCCAAAATCATTGATTAAATTAAAACAATTTCATCTAATCCACCCACTCGACATAAATATCATAAAAAAAAAAAAAAAAACTACTATAGAAAAGGTACACTATATTCTATGTTCGCAAATACTTATAATAAGTCCAAAATTTTTTTTTTATAAGTTTCTAGGTTTTGTAACATATATTGTAAAATAAGTTTGAAAATAAAGTTCGTCCATCACGTCAAAAAGATAAAATGAATCTTGACCGGTAAAATATCTGTAACTTTGATAGATATTTTTAAAAATAATTATTTAATTAAAAAAATCCCACTTCTCTATAATGTATTTTTTGGTTTTAAATCAAAGTAAGAAACAATAACAACGTTTTAGACGTAAAAAGTTTTCAACTACTGTGGAAATTCAATGGGTAATATATTTAATTTTATACTAGACTATTACATATTTATTAAAACATCACTTCTCAAAACATGATTAATTAAAACATGAATATTTGACTAATAAATAACTTTTAAAATCGTTATTCTTATAAAAGTAAAGGTTAAAAGAATTAAAAAAAAAAATAACTTGTGAAAAATTATCATTGAAAGTGATAGTACCCGTACCTTTTTATAATTTTTGTTCTGAAAGATGTTACACAGTCAATAAAAATATAGGGTCGACAGGAACATTGAGTCAATCGGTCAACAAGAATACTATTTTTCCACAATTGGATATCAAATAAATAAAAATTATGAAGTCTTTTTCACATGTTTTAGAAAATAAAAAATAGTCTGAAGTCTAAAGTCTTTTTCACATGATTTAGAAAATAAAAAATAGTTCAAAGTCTAAATTCTAAAGTCTTTTTCACATGATTTAGAAAATAAAAAATAGTTCAAAGTCTAAATTCTAAAGTCTTTTTCACACACCTAGTGTTACATATTTAAACAAAGTACATATGGAGCATTATTTAAAAGAATTCATTTCTATGCTCTTGGTCGTCACTGATCATTTAAATTCAAGCAACAAATAAGGTCTGGATAACTGTATTAAGAGTTCGTCTAATTTACTAATTTTAACTTGAGTTAAATAATTCAATAAAAATCGTTTTGAGACAACAACTAAGAAAGGAATGTGACATGCCAAAATTAAGAATATTAAATTAATTAAAAGACATGAACATTCAACAACATAATTTTCTAACATCGTTATTCTTATAAAACTTAAGGTTAAAAGAATTAAAGGAAAATTACTTTCTATAAACTGAGTCTTCGCTGCACTATTTTTCCACATAATAACCATTGCTTAAGAAATATCCACCACAAATTAATCGTGCCACAAATTAAAGTTAAAAAAATCTACTATGCATTTAGCTAAACTGATGATAACTAGTTTTTATCATTTTTGCAAGTCCGTCTACAAAATTAACAGTGTCAAACTAAAGAAAGTACTGAATGCCTATAAAGTTAAGTAAAATTAATTAGCTTTCATATTTATATTTTTTTCACTTTTTTTAATGTAATATTTATTTTAGAAATTATTATTTATTATATACTAAATTTATTTTACATTGTTAACCATCAAAAATAAGATCTTATGTGAATTTTAAGAATTTTTCAGTAAAATAAAAAAATTTACTATACAAGCAAGTTTAAATGAAAAGAAAATTAAAGGAAACTCCTCGTGCCAAAAGGAGATAAAGGTTCATATATTTATTCTGAGTTATTATATTTATTAATACTTCAATGTATTTAAATATTTAAAATCTTAGAAAAGAAAATCACCCACAACAATTATTTAGTACTTCATTTTATTAATATTTTAAATGTTACAAAGTTATTATTTTAATACCATAAAAAAATAAAGAGTAAGCGATTGAACAAGAAGAAAGTCTTAACTTTGTTAGAGAAATACTAGATACACATTTGGAGATATTGAGAGGAGTAAAAGAAACAAAAAAATAAGAGAATAACAAACGAAGACTTTATCAATAAAAAAATGTGTTTACAACAACAACATATAGTTCTGTGGTTACCTGTGCATACTTGTAACTAACTTTCAAACTTGGATAACATTACAACATTTCCACTTAATCCAAAACATTAGTTGATCCTAAATTTAGTAAGATTCTCAACTTCTCAAATATTTCATATTTTATATATGTGGTAAAAAAATATCAGCAAGTCAATCATTGGTGCTGCAATATACATGCTCTAATCTTCCTTTACTCACTTGATCTCTAAGAAAATGATACTTAGTTTCAATGTGTTTGTTTCTTTCATGAGAAACTAAATTCTTTGACAAGCTAATGGTTGATTTATTGTCAACATACATCTTTAATGGCCTTTCATACTATAATTTCATCTCTCTTTAAGTAGGTCTTCCAACCACAAACTTTGACAAGCAGCTTCAGGTGACCCTATATATTCAGCTTCACAATAGAAGAGTGCCACCACACTTTGCTTCATTGAACACCAGGATATTGGTGCATCCATATACATAAAGAAGTATGCATAGGTGTTTTTTTCTCTCCACCTTGTCACCATATGATGGAGGACCATCTTCAAAAGCTCAACAAACTCTTCAACCTTACTTTTTAATAAATTAAGCTTCTAATAAAATTTGTTATGTTTTTGACTATCTGACCAGATTTAGTATTAAGAGCATAACTTGAGCTACACAACTCCAATTGAGCTTTTCTTGGTGTCTTTTTAAAGCTGACTTAAAGGGCTACAAATTCTATGTAGACACAGAAGCCCGGTTCTAACTTCATCTAGGAGGAAATTGGGCATGAAGTTAACGTTTGGATACTGCCTGAATGTTCCAATGGTGTGTTTGACCAGGTTTAGTATTTCAAGCATAACTTGGGTTACAAAACTCCACAAAAGTTCGTCTTGGTGGAATTTTAAAGCTGATTTAAAGAGTTACAAAAGCTACGAAGATACCAAAGCTCAATTTGGATTGAATCATGGATGAAAATGAGCTTGAAGTTAACGTTTGGATGCTGCCAAGAATTTCCAGTGAATTGCTTAAGTGTTTAGGCCTATTAGTTTATTTCAATTATGTATTTGTTTTAAGACTTGAATTTGGGCCTTGTAATTGTAAAGTGTCCTCAGCCTAGGGTGTCTCTCATCTCACCATTGATCACTCATTTCATCCTAGGGTGGAGAGTATTTCAGATTTTTAACCTTAGGCCCATCAAATTTTCATTAAATTGGTCAACATTTCTATTGTACTCACTTTTAGTCTAAATAAATGAAAATTGAGAATTATTTCTCTTGAAAGGAGTAGAGCTCTCCTAGTGTTTTTCTCTTGAAATCTTGAATCTTATAATGGATCCTTGCGTCCAAATGACGATTCTTCCTTAGAGCTTATTGAATTTCTAATTCATGGCGCTCCCACCATTCTTGTCTTCTCCATTTTATCTTTTCTTCTCCCTTTGATTTAGTTTCGTTAATTAGTACCTTGACCATGAGCTTCTTGTTTCATTTCTGTGAGATCAAGAGTGTTTAAGAGTGATTGAAGGTTGGTGAATGAAGATTAGGGCAACAACTTGCTTATCCATGAAAATCCCTTTCAATTTCCTCATGGGTTTGTATCACCACACTAGTCTGAATTAGTGTAGGCTTCAATGAATGATTTGTTTTGATCATTCCTTGTTGGAACCAATAACAAAAATCACTTGATACCTCAGGATATGCTTAGTTATATTCATGTGAGGAGCTCAAGGATTGCCCATAGATTTGTTAAGCAATCCCACTCCATAATAATGTCGGATTCTGTGCAACTGAGTGACTCAATAATCTGCTTGAACAATGTCGCATCAGCTGGCTTTTCATCCCATTATTCTATTAATTTCAAGTTTGGCATTATAGGTACTGAAGTTGCTTTGGAATTCTCCATATTAAAGTGTTTCATAACCTCACTAGTATATTTTGTCTTTTGTAACAAAATTCCCTTCAGTATATGCATAATTTCAAAATCAAGGAAATAATGTGGGATTCCAAGGTCTATCATGTCAAATTCTTACTTCAATTCTTCTTTAAATTGCTCGATTTTTTCATTCACATACATACAAATTTCTTTTTCTACTAAAATTAACCAATTTACATTCACATCATGAACTGAACTTTTGCATAACCAAAAAGCACATCCACTAAAGTTCTTCATTACTGAAATTCAAGTCAGAAGGTATGTACATTTGTTTTAATCAAAATAAAATGTTTCACAAGCTCTCATATAAAATGATTTGCCAATTGAAAACAACCCAGCTTCAGCATGATCTTTGACAGGAAATATAAATTGAATATATCATTACTCATCAGGCTATATATCTTCAAAATTCCAAATAAACCATCTCCATATGAATTACAAGAAAATTGAATCATTCCTAACCTGATAATTAGCAAAACTATCATTTGATTCCCCTGGTCTTGAAATATCCATTCCCCTCCGCAATAACCAAAGGAGTCAGTAAAAGAGTTCACAGAAAACAAATATGACAAGGACAGATGTATAGAAACTCTTGCTTCCATTGGATTCAGTTCTTGACTTTCTTCTCTATAAGGCCAATCCCTTAAAGAACATTTGCTAGATCATATATCCTTCTCTTTTGCACCTGTAGATGTAAAAGTAAGAAAAAAAAAATTGAACTTTACATCATGGAATCATAGAGCAGATGAAAATATTAACCTCTAACGTGCCAACAGCTTTATTCAGATGTCATCCTTTGCTTTCATGATTAAATTTATGAACTTCTCTGTCAGGACAAAGAGAAGCCGTAAGTGAAAAGAGAGAAACCCATGGAGAGGAGAGGAGGGTAGGGAGAATGCTGAGGAGGAGAACAATGGAAAACGCGGAGGAAAATAAGGAGAATGGCAAAAAGTATGGTGAGAAGCGGCAGGGCAAAGGAGAAGACCGTTAAGCGAGGGTTCGAGCCCGAAGGAGAGATAAAGTATTTACAGAGATGGTTCGAGCATGAACTAAAAAAAATTATAAATCTGGTATATGCACACGGTTAGTCAATACATAACTTTAGTCTCACATCGAGTAAACAATGAAGAAGATTGCTCTTATGTATCTATATAAACAACTCTTTGTCAAGTTTCTAAGTGCAGCACTTTACACAAACAAATGCAATAAATATTTTGTGTGCCCGTGGATGTAGGCAATTTGTCGAACCATGTTAATCTCTTGAGTTATCTTTTTCTCTCATTCTCATCTTCTTGTATTATTGCTTTGTTTTTGACACAGGCTGTGTGATGCATTTGGTGATCATGTAAACACATTTTATGTCTAAATTATTGTTATTTTTGTCCCTTTAAAGCTTACTATTGGTTTTTAATAGATATAACAGCCTCGGTGTATATGACAAGGCGTATCCTTTTTATTCGTGGAATTTCATTGATTGCTCTCAACTCACTTGATTCAGTGATGCTAAACTTTGACCATCATGTTCTTATTTGGTCGCTTTAAATAAGAAGTCTTTGCTTTTAAAAAATATAAAATAAAAAACATATGAGCTTCAAAAGAAATGAAAATTACAAATTGATTATAGAATAAATCACAATCTAATCATTAAGTTTCTTGAATCTTGAAACAGTGATTTTGCATTACATTATACACCTCAACTGATACTGCATATCCTACACATCCTGCAATCCGCGAAGCTTTCAATCCCTTATTGAAATTTGGCAACTAATGCCATAAGCTGCAAATTTTGTGCTGCAATTCAGATCACATATATTAATAATCATTGAGAAAAAATTGAGAATGACTTTTAGTAATGCACATTAGATGGAATTGGAAATATAACTAGCTAATGGAGTACGGAAAAAGTACATAATAATAAGCATATTTTAAGAGATTTAAATAGAGAAGTCATCTGAAGAAAAAAATAATGGAAATTGTCTATAATCAGAACATGCCATCTTAAATTTCTTCAAAGCAAATAAAAAATAACATTTTCTGGAGAACTACCATAGTAAAGGCACGAACTAGTTAAAGCAGTAGCAGAATTGGATTACCCATTGTTTAAAACAGTACTTCCTGGAATTAGCCATAGACAAGGAAATTAATGAAATAAGTAAACTCTATCAATCAGATTCTTGTCAATATAAAATAAAAAAGGTATTCTCCCATCCCATTTCAAATGAAGTTAAATAAATACTATCAAGCTCAAAGCAAAAACTTGTCGGAATTAAGTACCTGCTGGTCTTTGAACCACCTATGGCACTTGGATACATTCACTTCAACTGTTAAAAGTATATAGTCTGACAGGGTGTTCAAAAGTCTCATATAAGAAATTCTCCATCGTTGGCAAACTAGTATTGATCCCAATAAGCTCCAAAAGCCAATGAAGTATCCAAACCCCAAGCTCATGTATAATCCTTCATAGAAAACTGAGTTGTCATCTTCACCATCAACTGCCTTCCCTTGATGCTGCACTGTTGTCTCATCTCCGGGACAATCTTTGTTTATTTGTTTACCACAAAGACCAACATTTTCTTCAAAACTAGAGGCATCAAAGGTTTCCAAATGCCCTTCCCATGGGATTCTTCCGCTGAGATCATTGTTTGATAAGTCTAACATGCCAAGACCATCAATTTTGGAAAGGGTAGAAGGAATTCTGCCAGATAAGTGATTTCTTGATAAATCAAGAAATTCTAGCCAATTTAAATTCCCAATCTCAGAAGGAATTTCTCCATTTAGATTGTTTCTTGATAAATTCAAAGAAACTAATCCATGTAAATATCGAATCTCTTTAGGTAATTCACCTGTTAAATCATTACTTGAGAGATCGATACTCTTTAGAAGAAACTCACCATTCCAAAACTCATAATCCTGACTTTTCCACGTCAATAACACATTCGAGTCATAGCTAGTCAAGTCAGTGCCTGCATGTGTCATTTTTCTTTCCCTTCTGATAACACCTGTCATAACTTCCCTTTCCGTCATTGCAGAAAAATTGCTCAGACATGTTGGAATTCCTCCTAACAAACTATTCCTTGAAAGATCCAAGAGATGAATATGCCTCAAATAACAGAGATGAATAGGAATACTTCCAAAGAAGTGATTTACCCGTAAGCTCAAAATTTTTAACTGATGTAGACTTTCTCCAATCCATGAGGGTATTGGACCAGACAGCAAATTATAACTCAAGTCCAATATAAGTAATTCAGTGCAGTTCTTCAATGTGAATGGTAGTTCTCCAATTAAACTATTGTTTCGCAAGACCAAAGCTTCCAAATTAACAAGAGTACCCATGGACTGTGGAATTCTCCCTGACAATTTATTGTTGCTTAGATCAAGAAATTCTAATGAATTTTTTAGATGATCCCAACAGTCGGGCAACTGTCCCGTTATTAGATTATTTGATAAATCCAAAGTGCCTATGTTTGTAGTTGAACCTTTTCCACACAAGAATTTATTTAAATTCGAAATCTTATTGTTGGAAAGATCCAGTATTAGAGCTTGTGACAGAAAAACAGGAATTCCACCTTCAAATTGATTTGAATTTAGAACAATAATTGGAAATTCATCAGCAAAATTGATTGGTAAATTCGGAATTGTACCTCTGAGACTGTTGTAAGACATATTCATTCTACTTATAGACTGTAACTTGTTCCAAAACCATTCTGGTACAAAATCATCAATTCCAGCATTAGAAATATCTAGAAGCCACAAGTGTCTTTGATTCTGGAGCCATCTAGGAAAACTAGGGCCCAACTTGCAAGAAGCTAGTTCCAAACTATGTAATTGGAAAGGTGGAACCCAAGTAGCACCAAACTTTAGAGACAATGAGTTGTCTGTTAAGTCTAATGCCATCAATTTGGTCAAATTTGAGAGATGCAGGTCATTGATATTACCCTCCAAGTAATTCTCCCCGAGGTAGAGATACACCAACTCATGTAACAATCCAATGCTTTTTGGTATTTCTCCAGTTAACTGATTATTTGAAAGATCTAATCTCCACAATGATGTAAAAATTGAAAGATTAGGTAGCACACCAGTCATCCTATTAGAAGATATATCCAAAATCCGAAATGCATGCCTGTTGCACCATGAAGAATTTGGAATGAAGATGGAAATTTCCCCGCTCAAGTTATTATTGGTAAGGTATAACTCCTGCAATGTACATGTATTCCCAAGGGAAGCTGGAATCTCGCCTTGCAGTTTGTTATAAGAGAGGTCAAGAACTTCAAGAGAGCTCATTATTTTGCCAAATCCATCTGGAATGGGACCTTCGAGCAAGTTGCCTAAAATTTTAAGACTATGAAGATTGGTGGTGAAGTTTAAAAGCCAGTGAAATGTAGCTGATGATTTCAATAGATTAGAAGATAGATCAAGAGTGACAAGAGAGGATGAAGAACTTTTAATGGAAGCAGATGGAACAAGAAAATTTTTATCAGTAAGACCGCATTCTGCTAGATAAAGTTCTCGTAGTTTATAGCTGAAGTTGAAATTTTCTTGAAATATGGATGATGACAGATTATTATTAGAGAAATAAAGGATTTGGAGATTATGGCCGTACTTTGACAACAATTGAAACGTTGATGAAGTCAGCTTATTACCTGAGAGATCGAGGATGGAAAGGTTGAATTGAGAATGAAACAGAGATGAAATATTATCATCTGAGAGTTGAGAATCAGTTAACCTTAAGTCTCTCAAGTTTGGAATAAGCTCACTGATTATCTGTATGCTTTCTCGAGAGGAGCCCAGATTAGGAAAATCAGTGAGGTCAAGAGTTGTTAATGAAGAGAGAGAAGTTAGCCACTTTGCATCATTTATTTCAAGACCATCTCCGCCATAAAGTCTAAGACATCTTAAACTTTTGAGCTTCCCTAGTTGACTAGGGATTGTTCCGTGAAGAGAATTCCATTGAAGATCAAGAAACCTCAACTGTGAGAGATTTCCAAGTTGATAAGGGATTTCTCCATTAAGAGCATTCCCTTGAAGATCAAGATACCTCAACTGTGAGAGATTTCCCAATTCATAAGGAATACTCCCATAAAAGTTTGACGACGATAGGTTGAGATATCTTAAGTTTGTGAAGGAGCCGATGAGTCGTGGGATGTGACTCCCTCCAAAGTCATTAAAGCTGAGATCTAAATGTTGAATATTTTGCAAGGCAATCAATGAAGTGAGATCGACTGCACCTTTCAAATATCGAGGATAATGACCACGGAGATGAAGCATCTGAACATGACCTGTTTGATTGTTGCATTGAATGCCTTTCCATTTGCAGCAATCATGGTTGCTCCATGTAGACAGCATGCCATGGTCATCAATGAGGCCTTGTTTGAATTTGAGAAGTGCTTGTCTCTCAGTGTGGATGCATTTGACTTGTGATGGAGAGTTGAAGCCAAGAATGGATAGTTGTCCATGGAAAATGCAGAGTGACATTGCAAAAAAGATTTTGAAAAAGTAACAGCCCATTTTGAGAGAAAAGAAGAAGAATGAGTTATGGTGTAATGAAAACAGAGCAAGTATGTAGCATTATTTAAAGAGTTCATTTCTATGGCCTTGCTCGTTAAAATTATTTAAAGATTTAGTTTTCATTGAGCATTTCAAGTCAACTTAAGCAACAAATAAAATTCCAAAGTGAAAACATGATATATTTATTTAGGTGTTTGGTACGGTTCAATAGTCAATTGCCAAGGTTTTCACTGTTTTAATTATAATTTAAAATTACACATAATTATTAATAGGCAATATATCTAAAAATAGTAGAATTTACCATACTGTATTTTTTAAAATTGTTTAAAACATTCTGTAAATAAAATATATATTTAAAATCGTATATATTTATCAATAAAAATAAAAAAATAATGAAGAATTTTCATGGAAAGAGATTTCTATCCATCCGGCGTTCATGATTGTTTTTCTCGACTCTATTTCTATATCTCTTTTACTGTTGTTATAAATTACTTTATGTTACTTCATTATTTCTTTATATAAATTACTTTATAAATTACTAAAAATTGGTACGAATTTGTGATCTATTAAAAATATATTTCTTAAAAATTTAATTTAAAAGATTAAAATAAATAAAAGTACAATCAGAATTATACTTTGATTTATCTAATTTTATCAATTATTATTAATTTTTATCTTATAAAATATATAATTTGATTATTTATATCTTTTTCGAACTTTTATATGTATAAAATAATATTATTTAATATTTTAGTAGTTCAAATTTATAATATCGTATCTTATTTAATATTTATTTTATGTATTACTCTGATTATTACATTATTTTATTTATCATGGTTCAATCACTGTTTAACTTGGATCAAATCATTAGACTTTGAAATAGTGCCTCACTCCAATTTTCTAAACCTTTATCATAAGTAATATTAAGAATACATAATTATTGTTTAATACCTAAATTATGTGACGTTGATTCTTGCATCTATAAACGACAATTCTTGCCTCTATAAACGACAATACCTAAATTTGCTTTGGTGCTCTCAACTTACTTAATTCAGCCATGCTAAACATTGACCATCTTTTTGTTAGTTGGTACCTTTAAATAAAAAGTCTTTGCTTTTCAAAAAAATAAAATAAAAAACATTAATGGCTTCAATGTACTGAAAAGACTCAGCACAGGGCTTAAAAAGTCAGTATGAAAACGGCTTAATATATTTAATATTTGCCTTGTGTTTTCATTGACTATTAGAAGCCATGCAAGCAAAATAGTTTTAAATGAAAAGAAAATTAAAGGAAACTCCTCATGCCAAAAGGAGATAATGGTTAATATATTTATATACTGAGTTATTGACATTTTTATTCATACTTCATTGTATTAAAATATTTACAATCTTACAAAAATAAATCACACACAACTATTATTTAGTACTTCATTTTATTAATATTTTATTTTAATAATATAGAAAAATAAAGAGTGAACAATTGAGCCAGAAGAAAGTCTCTCAGCTTATCATCTATGAGAGGGAGAAAGATCCTAGCACTAAGAATATTAAGTTAAGAATTAAAAAAAAATTCATGTCGAATTAAGTTTTTATTTTTCTACATGACAACTAACATTTCCAAACAATTAATTTTTTTACTGTTACCATGAATGATAATTATAAAAATTGAATTAACATGATACCGCATTAATAATAATATCACATCATAATTACAATAGTAGGAATAAAAATAAAATAAAAATAATTTATAACACTAAAAAGGACAAAAAGTAAAAATAAAATAAAAGTCATGATCTAAAATTGATATCATCTTTGATTGATGTGACATTACAAAATATTACCATTAACATTTTTTTGTGGAATCTCATACTAAATTAATCGGACCGTATAATAATATTTTTTTCATCAATTAATCTTAAGCATCGATAGCAAAATTAATGAAAAGTTTAAGTGTGGGGAAAAAAGCAGCATACGAAATTTATATTTATCTATAGAAAAATTATTGTAAAATGTGAATCTTGTAGGTAAATTTTTTTAGCTGGCCATAACAACTTAGGATGATGATAATTGTGATTGAATAAGGATTTTTTTAATCAATGACTTATGTATGACAATTTATTTACATTGCAACAGTTCACCCAGCAATTACTTATTTCCAGTATTTAATTGTTATTACCAACATATCTGATATTTCTTCTTTTATTATTTAGTATTTATCGAAATTTGGGTGCCTAAAATTCCTTGTTCAAACTGTTAAGTTAAAGTAGCAAAAGTTTTATGTCGTAATTATTTTTTTTGTTGAAATTATAATGAAGTTATTTTAGTTCTATAGTTATTAAAGTGTAGATGAGATTTAATTCTAGTTCCTCATTATTTTACTTATATTTATTTCATTTACATGTGTCACTTAATAAATTATATGATATTGTTATTTGTTTAATTATTTATTTTTGTATGTATGGTTTGAGTTGAGATTTATATCAACATAATTTAGGTGTCTCGTGTTGTCCTTCGATTATGTTTTAGTTAGTTTAGCGTGATTATTTTAATTAATTTAATTGTGGTGTGAAATATTTTATATGATGAGATGAATGGTATAGGCCGAGAGATTAATTTTGTGGGTCATATTGTATTGATGAGTAGTTTAGGTTCATAATAATCTATTGTGAATGGTTTTTTCTTATTGAGAGAGATGGATGCCTACTGCTAGAAGTATTGCTTTAAGAATGAGAGAGATTATTATGAATGCTAAACGCATGAAAATATTTACAAAAAGTGAGGATGAATGGAACTAGAACAGTTGGTCCCTGACGGGTCGATGTAATGACCTAGGACTACGAGGATATTCGCGGTGAGGAAAGCTTCCACTATGACCGATCACCATGAGTGGGAGTGAGTCCCATTGCAACACTGGCTACCCTGTCTGTGACCGTCTAGTATATCTAGTGAGAGTGTCAGGGGTGACATGTATTCCTAAATGATTTTACTGGTACCACATGACATGAGAGGGAATTGTGAGTAGCATGTATCATACTGGGTTACACGATATAATTGGTTTAGATAAATTGTGAATTGAATGTGTACCTTCTTGGTTCCTCGTGTTAAACTGTTTTTGTTGATTTTATTATTATTAAAATGCGAAAAATGCGAACTAACCCTATGGTTGTGTCTGTGATGACCCCATGAATGGGGGAGCAGATAAACAATTACTTGGGATGCAGAGACCGTAGGTTAAGAGGAGAACTTGATTTTCTGAAAAAGTAACGTGATGTTCTTTTCTTTTTTTGTCATTTGAGTGATTGGTACTATATAGGAATACTAAATGTTTAGGATTCTTGTTACATGATAATTAATTCTTTATTTAAGAGAGATTTTATTATATAAAAGATCCATAATTATAGAAATTATTCTTGAAATTACTTTATAAATTAAGATTTGATTGACTTTATTAAATAGCGTAGTTATTTTCTTGTGATACGCAGAAAAATTAAATATTATAACATTCTCTTATTTACTTTGACTTTCTATTAACTATAGATGGTTGAGATTAGTTAGTTGAGAAGTGAAAAATAAAAAGAAATTATTATATCGTCCGATCAATTTATCATAGGAGACTCAATTAAATTCATTTATAATAATCTTTATTTTATTGTACATTATGAAACGAAACATTGAATCTAGACCTTAATTTCACATCATTTCAAGTTATTTTCGAATTTTTTTTAATGTGACTATTGACTTTTTTATTTCTGTTTGAATGGAAAGGGGAATCCAATCAACAATTTGAAAAAAAAAATTACATAATGATGATTTACGCTAAATTATAAAGATTTATAAATGCTATGAAACTATTCATAACCTCGTTGATAAAAACGTATTTTTATTATCTTTTTGTATATTACTAAAAAAGATATATCTTTTACATTATAAGTACATTTTGATAATTGTAACATATTACCGACAAATATGTTATGAATCAAACATGGCTTTAATTATTCCAAAGGATATTAACAGCCAAACAAACATTTTCATAAAAATATCTTGGGGGCATTTGTTCCTTGGTATGAAAGAGGATTCCCCATTAGTAATTGATATTAAAATAGTAAATAAGTATTTTCATTTTTTATTTTTTTGAACATTTTTGTCAGAATATGACAACAAATTAGTCTATTACCATACCATGTAATAAGATTTTTAATTTGTTTTTATTTCATAGGATTATAATAATTTATAAGATTTAAAAATATTTTATGAATTCATAAGAAACATTCTCTAATAGTTTTTAGTTTATTAGTAAAAATAATAATTATTAATAATATCAAAACTAAATTATAAAAATTCAAATTATCATTATAATCACTTCTACTGCTATCATGATCAACGTTATCATATTCATATTCACTACCAATATTATTTTTAGTATGTGTGACCATTGTTACTTTCCGGTGTCATTTAACGGAGTTAAAAGTTGTCATGTAATGGAGTTATACTGCCAGTTGTTCCTATTTTGATGGGAATAATTTCAATTGATCCTTTTTTTTTTAACCACTGAAGAATGTGAGGTATTTGTATTCCAGCCTGTCTTTAATAGCACAGTTATTAGTCCGGGATGGCCGTGCCTAGCAGCTGGCCCTGAAAGTGCGCATGCAGTGGCTACAACAAAATTATAATTATAAGAAAAAATAATTATATATGAACAATCAAAAGCTTAAAAATGACCAAATTAGAATTTAAAAATGATAATAGAAGGGAACTTGCAGCAGAGATATTTGATCCTGTGTTATCTAATATACTTTTTGTTTGTTCTCAGGGCCCTGAAGTTAGAAGTGGGGATTTGCCACGACAGATTACATTATTGCCTGGACAGGAATTCACTTATACTATTCAGAGAGGTGTTGGAACTACAGATTGTGTTAGTGTAAAATACGGTGATTTTGTTAATGCTGTAGAAGTGGGAGACATGCTTCTTGTTGATGGTATGTTTATCATCTGATCAATTGAAATGTTCAAATTCCATAAACATTTTGTAATTTTTGATGCTTATGGATTGATTAATTAGCACTACAATGTTAATGTAATTTAACATACACAGTAATGAAGGTATACTTTATTGAAAGAGGCCTAACAAGACGTTTCGACCATGCTACGAAAGTTCTTATTTACAGAGTGCTCCACAATTTCCAGAAAAAATAATTGATGAATTGGATTTTTCAAATGAATCACAATTATTCCGCTTTGTCAGCTGTTAAAAGTAACAGTATCCCATAATTTTATTTTTCTTTTGTTTCATTAGTGTATGTATCTTAAAAAAATGAAAATCACTTTGCATGTGTCTTCATGTATGCACTGACATATTTATTATCTACGTTTGTTGGTCATGCAGGAAGAGGGTACAGCAGAGGCTGGCTTTGTATCAAGGAGTCTGTCCCATATACATGGAATTCTGTGACGATTCTGAAGCGACTTTCAGACGTGCCTTGGATTTGCTGCAGGTAATGTTTGGAGGATATGTACAATGATTTACATCTACAGCGTGTTTATTTAATGTGATTCTCACTTATCAGTACACGCTCAACGCCAATCCTTCTCTCATAATGGATTGGCACTGGACATTGCTTAATGATGTTACAAATAAATGCTTAGTTGTTCTGGACATGCTTAGTAGTCTGAACTGATTTTAAAATTACTATATTGTTTCCCACTCCCAAAAAAGTCAGGGTAGCTTTTATATTCAAGATTTGTCTTTGGTTCTATTCATGCTTGCAGTACTACAATATACCATTGTGTGAACTTCTTGCTACTAGTGTATGGCCAATGCTTTGTGTTGTACTTGCCTATGAAAATGTCTATCTTTTCTATTAACTAACCTGGACTTTGACATGCACATTTTTGAGCTGTACCACTAATGAGTAGGTACAATTGGCTTTCCAATTCTTATTTAAAGGCATTTCCCTATCAGGGGAAAAGTAATCCTTTCAAAGTCAAACTTTTGTTGAATATAATTTTGATATATGATTCAATTGTTTACATGTTTCTACAAAATGGAATTCACTAACTTGTGGAACATTCTTTTGAGGTGATTGTTGAATCATTTTTCTAAGACAAATTTACTTCGCTAACAACTGCAATACGCAACTAATCAGCCAACTCACTCACAGAATATATACGTATTAGTAGGATGCAAATGGTAGAATGCAAATGTTATTGGTATATGTTTTCGGATTTTGACAGAGCATAATGAAATATTCATACGAAAATTGTCATTATGTTGAAACTCTGCCTTCATGTGCTACCAGCACAATCATTATAAAAGATGGAACGCAAAACCTTAAACATTCTCGATATTAAGAAACTTGACTTAAAAATAAAATAAATTACAAATACGTTATACAATAAAAGACAATCAAATCAACAAGTTTCTTGAGCAGTGATTTTGCAATTCCTTATTTCAACTTATGATTTGTCTTTTGTCATATTTTACATTGTAAACTTCAATACTTCATACCTTACGCTTCAAGCAATCCATGATGCTCTCAATCCATATTAAAATTCTGAAGCCAATGCACCATAAACTGCAGATTTCGTAACAAAATTCAGATAACTGTAAGCATTTTAAGAGGTTTAAATAAAGTCATTTGAAAGCAGAAAAATTTCTCCAAACAGAACAACACTACCTACAATAAGTAAAGCTATATCAGTTGTACATAGCATTAAGAAATAACAAGGGATAAAGAATTAAATAAGTAAACTCTAAAAATTAAATTCATTCCAAAATGTACACCTTTTTATTTAACTAATAAAGCTGAAAAATAGACAAGACGAGATTCAAAGAGAGACGTTATTGTAATTAAGTACCTGCTATCCTTTGAGCCACCTATGTCACTTTGCTACCTTCACTCCAACCATCACAAGTATATAATCTGACAGTCTGTTCAAGAATCTCATATAAGAAATTCTCCATCGTTGCCAAAGTAGTATTGACCCAACTAAGCTCCAAAATCCAGTGAAGAATTCAAACCCCAAGCTCATGTATAATCCTTCGTAGAAAAGTGTGTTGTCATCTTCACCATTAACTGTCATTCCTTGTTGTTGTACTGTGGTCTCGTCTCCGGGACATGTTTTGTTAAGTTGTTTACCACAAAGACCAACATTTCCTTCAAAACTAGAGGCATCAAAGGTTTGCAGATGCCCTTCCCATGGGATTGTTCCACTGAGATCATTGTTTGATAAGTCTAACTTGCCAAGACCATCAATTTTTGAAAGGGTAGAAGGAATTCTACCAGACAATTGATTTCTTGATAAATCAAGAAAGTCTAGTTGATTTAGATCCCCAATCTCGGAAGGGATCTCTCCATTTAAGTTGTTACTTGCTAAATTCAAAGAAACTAATCCAAGTAAATCCCCGGCTCGGTATTTCACCCGTTAAATTGTTACTTGAGAGATCGATGCTCTTTAGAAAAATCTCAGGATTAGATCAATGCTCTTTAGAAAAATCTCAGGATTCAAAAATACCTTTTCCGGACCTTCCTTGTAAGAAAATCTTTTAAACTCTACAAATGAGATTTTTTTCAAATCCCAACAAACCTCCCCTTAAATAAAGGATCATAAAACCTTCTCCCCTACGACAGAAGTCATTGTTAATGATGACCATTAGAGCTTCCATTGCCATAACAATTCTAACAATTCTTGAGCTTTAACATTGTCGTAAATATGTCCTAATTATTGTACCATCATTTTAATAACTCACATCAATAGCACACAAAATTAGTCCACCTGAAAGCTTCACTGACCAGCCGTTTACAATTTCTTTACAACTAGTATTATAATCATTTTTGGAGAAGTAACTACTATGTGATGGCACCATATCTTAACTTAATTGATTTTACAAAACTCTAGTTGAATTAATTCTTTATAAATTGCATGATTTTTAATATAGAGAAAATTTTAAATACTTAAAATTAATTTTTTTAAAATTAAAAATAATCTTAAATATATTATTTCACTTAATATAGTTTGATTAAAATATCAATAAAACTTCAAGATTTTTATTTATAATGTAGAAAAGTTAAAAAGTTCAACTAATAAAATATTATATATGATTTAATATTTCAAATAAAATAAAACATTTTTTATAATAAGTTATTTTATTTTATATCATATTATTTTTTATATTTCAAAAGATAATATAAAAAATAAACAAGACATAATCAAGATAAGACTTTATTATATATAAACCAAAACATTATTCCATTATTGTAATTATAGATTTATAAAATATTTTTCTTTTCTACTAATAGATAATATTAATTAATCTACTAATTTCACGGTGGGTACGAATAAATATACTATATAATAATATAATATATAATATAAATTTCATGAGTTTATGTCTTGTGTAAAAAGTTTAGTATATATAATTTCCAATGACTTTATTTGGTAGAACAACTAATATAGTTATAAAAATTCTGTCGTACTAGTTTTTCAAAATGTATATTTAATTTGTATATTAATTAGTTATAGTTTTCAAAATGTACATTGTAATCTTCAGTACCATATCTTAGGCTTCCAGCGATACATGATGCTTTCATCCATTGTAAGAGTTTGGAAGCCAATTCGCCATAAACTGCAAATTTTGTGCGGCAATTCAGATAACAGACATTACTAGTGATAATAAGTCTTTGCTTTTCAAAAAATAAAATAAAATAAAAAACATTTTGGCTTCAAAAGAAACGAAAATTACAAATTGATTATACATAAAGGACGATCTAACTAATCATTAAGTTTCTTGAAACAGTGATTTTGCATTACAATGTAAACCTCAACTAATACTGCATCCTACACATCCCGCAATCCATGAAGCTTTCAACCCCTTATTGAAACTTTACAACGAATGCCATAAGCTGCAAATTTTGTGCTGCAATTCAGATTACATATATCAATAATCATTGAGAAAAAATAGAGAATGAATTTTAGTAATAGATAGATGGAATTGGAAATATAACTAGCCAATGGAGTACCCAAAAGTACATAATCATAAGCATATTTTAAGAAATTTAAACACTAGAAAAGTCACCTGACAAAAAAAAAATGGAAAATTTCTATATTCAGAACATACCATCTAAAACCACAGTAAAGGCAAGAACTAATTAAAGCAGTAGCAGAATTGGATTACCCAATGTTTAAAACAGTACTTCCTGGAATTAGCAATAGACAAGGAAATTATTGAAATAAGTAAACTCTATCAATCAGATTCTTGCCAATATAAAATAAAAAACGGATTCTCCATTTCCATTTCAAACGAAGTTAAATAAATACTATTAAGTTCAAACCAAGAAGTTCTCGGAATTAAGTACCTGCTAGCCTTTGAACCACCTATGGCACTTGGATACGTTCACTTCAACCGTTAAAAGTATATAGTCTGACAGTCTGTTCAAGAATCTCATATAAGAAATTCTCCATCGTTGCCAAACTAGTATTGACCCCAATAAGCTCCAAAAGCCGGTGAAGTATCCAAACCCCAAGCTCATATATAATCCTTCATAGTAAACTGATTTATCATCTTCATCATCAACTGCCTTTCCTTGATGTTGCACTGTTGTCTCGTCTCCGGGACAAGTTTTGTTAAGTTGTTTACCACAAAGACCAACATTTCCTTCAAAACTGGAGGCATCAAAGGTTTCCAAATGCCCTTCCCATGGGATTCTTCCACTGAGATCATTGTTGGATAAGTCTAACTTGCCAAGACCATCAATTTTGGAAAGGGTAGAAGGAATTCTGCCAGACAAGTGATTTCTTGATAAATCAAGAAAGTCTAGCTGATTTAGATTACCAATCTCAGTAGGGATCTCTCCATTGAAGTTGTTTCTTGCTAGATTCAAAGAAACTAATCCAAGTAAATCGCCAGCCTGTTTGGGTATTTCACCCGTTAAGTTGTTACTTGACAGATCAATGCTTTTTAGAAAAATCTCAGGATTCAAAAACACATGTTCCTGGCCTTTCCACACCAATAACACCTTAGAATCATAAAACCTAGGGAAAGTATCCGTGATTATGCTCTGATTCATCATTTCAGTAAAATTCCTCAAGCATGTTGGAATTCCTCCTGACAAGTGATTCCTTGAAAGATCCAAGAGATGAATTTGCTTCAAATAACAGAGATGAACAGGAACAATTCCTATGAAGTCATTTACTCGTAAGCTCAAGATTTTCAACTGTTGCAGACTTTCTCCAATCCATGAGGGTATTGGACCAGACAGCAAATTATCACTCATGTCCAATATAAGTAATTCAGTGCAGTTCTTCAATGTGAATGGTAGTTCTCCAATTAAACTATTGTTTCGCAAGACCAAAGCTTCCAAATTAACAAGAGTACCCATGGACTGTGGAATTCTCCCTGACAATTTATTATTGCTTAGATCAAGAAATTCTAATGATTTTTTTAGACGTTCCCAACAGTCGGGCAACTGTCCCGATATTTGATTATTTGATAAATCCAAAGTGCCTATGTTTGTGGTTGATCCTTTTCCACCCAAGAATGTATTTAAATTCGAAATCTTATTGTTGGAAAGATCCAATGTTAGAGCTTGTAACAGAAAAACAGGAATTCCACCTTCAAATTGATTTGAATTTATAACAATAATTGTAAAAGCATCAGCAAAATTGATTGGTAAATTCGGAATTGTACCTTTGAGACTGTTGTAAGACATATTCATTGAACTTATAGACTGTAACTTGTTCCAAAACCATTCTGGTACAAAATCATCAATTCCAGCATTAGAAATATCTAGAAACGACAAGTGTCTTTGATTCTGGAGCCATCTGGGAAAGCTAGGACCCAACTTGCAAGAAGCTAGTTCCAAACTATGTAATTGGAAAGGTGGAACCCCAAGTAGCACCAAACTTTAGAGACAATGAGTTGTCTGTTAAGTCTAACGCCATCAATTTGGTCAAATTTGTGAGATGCAGGTCATTGATATTACCCTCCAAGTAATTCTCCCCGAGGTAGAGATACTCCAACTCATGTAACAATCCAATGCTTTTTGGTATTTCTCCAGTTAACTGATTATTGGAAAGATCTAATCCCGTCAATGATGTAAAAATTGAAAGATTAGGTAGCACGCCAGTCATCCTATTAGAAGATATATCCAAAATCCGAAATACATGCCTGTTGCACCATGATGAATTTTGAATGAACCTGGAAATTTCCCCGCTCAAGCTATTATTGTTAAGGTATAATTCCTGCAATGTGCATGTATTCCCAAGGGAAGCTGGAATCTCGCCTTGCAGTTTGTTCAGAGAGAGATCAAGAACTTCAAGAGAGCTCATTACTTTGCCAAATTCATATGGAATGGGACCTTCGAGCAAGTTTCCACCAAGGTTAAGACTATGAAGATTGGTGGTGTAGTTGAAAAGCCAGTGAAATGTAGCTGATGATTTCAATAGATTATAAGAGAGATAAAGGATTTGGAAATTATGGCCGTACTCGGACAACAATTGAAGTGTTGATGACGTCAGCATATTACCCGAGAGATCAAGGATAGAAAGGATGGAATGAGAATGAAACAGAGATGAAATATTCTCATCTGAAAGTTGACAATCAACTAACCTTAACTCTGTCAAGTTTGGAATAAGCTCACTGATTATCTTTATGCATTCTCGAGAGGAGCCCAGATTAGGAAATCCCCTTAGGTCAAGAGTTGTTAATGAAGAGAGAGATGTTAGCCACTTTCCATCATTTATTTTAAGATCATTTCCGCTACCAAGTCTAAGACGTCGTAAACTTATGAGCTTCCCTAGTTGATAAGGGATTTCTCCATTTAGAGAATTCTCTTTAAGATCAAGATACCTCAACTGTGAGAGATTTCCAAATTGATAAGGGATTTCTCCATTAAGAGCATTCCATCCAAGATCAAGATACCTCAACTGTGAGAGATTTCCAAGTTCACGAGGAATACTCCCATCAAGGTTTGACCTCGATAGATTGAGATATTTTAAGTTGGTGAAGGAGCCAATGAGTTGTGGGATGTGACTCCCTCCAAAGTCATTATAGCTGAGATCTAAATGTTGAATATTTTGCAAGGCAATCAATGAAGTGAGATCGACTGCACCTTTCAAATATTGAGTATGCTGACCACGGAGATGAAGCGTCTGAACATGACCTGTTTGATTGTTGCATTGAATGCCTTTCCATTTGCAGCAATCATGGTTGGTCCATGTAGACAGCATGCCATAGTCATCAAAGATGCCTTGTTTCAAGTTGAGTAGTGCTTGTCTCTCAGTCTGAATGCATTTCAGTTGTGATGGAGAGTTGAATCCAAGAATGGATAGTTGTCCATGGAAAATGCAGAGTGACATTGCAAACAAGATTTTAAAAAAGTAACTGCCCATTTTGAGAGAAAAGAAGAATGAGTTATGGTGTAATGAAAACAGAGCATGTATGTAGCATTATTTAAAGAATTAGTTTTCATTGAGCATTGCAAGTCAAGTCAAGCAACAAAAAAAATTAAAACTGAAAACGAGATATATTTATTTAAGTGTTTGGTACTGTTCAATAGTTAATTCCCACGTTTTCACTGTTTTAATTATAATTTAAAATCACACATAATTATTAATAGGTGATATATCTAAGAATAGTAGAATTTACCATTTATTAAGACTGCATTTTTAAAAATTTTTTTTGAAACATTCTGTCAAAAAAATATAGATTTAAAATCGTATATATTTATCAATAAAATTATAAAATAATGAAGAATTTTCGTGGAAAGAAATTCAATCAATTCTTATATATTGGTCAATGGAAAATGACTTTCCATAAACTTAGTCTTCGCTGTACTATTTTTCCACATGATCACCGTATAGTTTAAGCAATCTCCACCACATAATAATCGTGCCACAGATTAAAATTAAAAAAGTTTACTGTGCATTTAGCTAAACTGATTACAAGTTTTTATCATTTTTGCAAGTCCTTGTACAAAATTAACAGTGTCAAACTAAAATATGTACTGAAGGCCTATAAAGTTAAGTAAAAATTAATTAGTTTTCATATTTATATTTTTTTCACTTTTTTTTTTATGTAATCTTTATTTTAGAAGTTATTATTTATATTAAATTAATGCAAGAGTTTAAAGATTATACTGTGTAAAATTATTTTATATTGTTAACCATCATAAATAAAATCATATGTGAATTTTAAGAATTTTTATTAAAATTAAAAAAATTTATTATTCATGCTAAAATGTAATTGGTTAACACCCTAAATTTTAGGCTCATGTGTAACATGCTAATACTTTTTCATTACATTTTGCGTAATCAGATCTAATTCTGTAAAAAAAAAAAAAAAAAAAAAAAGCTGGTTCCACTCCTTCATTTAAAATAAAAAAACATTGGGACTAATCCTTCATATTACCTTTTGTTTTTTTTCCGGATGACCTGGGTGCTGACATAAGTGTCGTGGAGTCAGAGTCAGACTAAGCAATGTTGAGCTCGGGATGATAGAATTAAGGAGGGGATGTACCTGCAAAAATATTTTGATGTCTAAGTCAATAAGATGAGAGAGTAAAGGGTAGAGAGGATAGAGTTCAGTGTACCTCTTATAGGA
Organism: Hylodesmum podocarpum; assembly: GCA_026586105.1. Taxonomy (NCBI): domain Eukaryota; kingdom Viridiplantae; phylum Streptophyta; class Magnoliopsida; order Fabales; family Fabaceae; genus Hylodesmum; species Hylodesmum podocarpum. The sequence goes on from JALJEV010000322.1 coordinate 743,912, forward strand.
GGAGTTCTCCTTTTATATCTTAGCTCGTCCAGAGGTTTAGGGACAAACAATGATGTCTTTCTGACTAAGCGAGATGTTAGGTAATGATGGTAGAGGGAGAGTAGGTAGCACGCCATCAAGGCACACGTGGCGACTCTGTGTTGGCTGGGGTGTCTAGAGAAGAGTTCCCCTCTATGTTAGGTGGATAATGGAGGACTATCTCTATTAGTTCAACAAATCTCTTCATGTATAAGCTATAAAAGAAGGTCAATTGAAAAATTACTCAAGTCAAAGTCAAAATCAAAGGACCAAGAGTCAAAGTCAAGAATCAAGACCTCACTCCTATTTTTGACGTTGTAATTTTCTTATAAATTATAATTAATTTTAGTTTTGTTTAAGATTTGTTGGCCAACTTTGTGTGAGCACACGGTAGCTCAAGGCTATTTGTAATCGTTATTGTATTAACCTTTTGAAATTAGCCTTTTTTTTTAGGAAAAAAGACTAGGGAGAGGAGTGAATCTTAGCCACATGATTAGATGACAATCCAATGGCTAAGAGCGCATTTTAATTCATTAATTCAAGAGTAAATCAAGACCTTTTATTATCATCATAATTCAAGGGATGAGATGCACTCTTGTTTAAGTGAATTATCTTAACCCTTAATTGTTCATGCTTGCTTAGCCACCGTTGGATGGATTCACACTCTCATTTAGCTTACTTATATGCCTTGGCTGACTACTAATAGACAAATTTGGAATATATTGAAATTGAGTTTTTCCATTGAGACTTTGCTCTCCTAGGGTTTCTTGATTGAACCTCAAATCTTATCAAAGGATCATTCCTTTGTGGCGATTCTCCTTGACTTATTGATTCAGATCATGGCGCCTTTCCCCTTCCTCATCTAATTTCATTTTATATTTTTTTTCTTTCTTCCTTTTTTTTATTTTTGGTTGACCTAAATGCATAATTTCCAAAACCGTATGAAGAATTGAAGATTGGGCAACAATTCCAAGTTTGTGTGAGGCAAACTTGTATCAAGTGGTATCAAGAGCTAGTTTCTTCATAGGTATTTTCTTAGCATGCTTAGTGTTTGATATAATGTGTCTCAATTATTCCTTTTCTTGAGTTTAAATTGATGTATTGTTAGTTCCTTGAGTTGTCATATCATTTCCTTAATGCTTTCCTTGTTTTTGTGCTCGTTTGTCTGTGTTTCTTGTTAAATTTGTGCAAAAACATGTGTTTTGTTTTGTGCGTTCCGTCCAACCCCCAAAATCATGTCACACCTTATGTTTTGATGGTTTGATATTCAATTTAAGTCCAAATTACCCGCTAGAACTTTGAGTGTTTTGGTTTGGAATTATATTTGAGTATTCTGTCCAGCAAAAAAAAAGAAGAAAAGAAAACAAAAGAAAAAAAAACAAGAAAAGTAAAAAAAAAATCAAAAGAAAAAAATTTGATTCTTCCTTGGTGGGTGTTGATTTCATCTCTGTTTGTGCCTTATGTTGTGTGTCACTTGTTTCCGTTTTGTTTTGAAATTATCCGAGCAGTTTTACATCCATTAGTTGTTGTAATTTTAATTTAGCTTTTGTCACAAATACTTCTCCAAATTTGAGTAACCATTTCCTTCAAATTTTAGCTCCTGGTTGCTTGTCTTTTTGGCCTTTTTGAGTTTTGTCTTGAGTTTTATTTTCCTTGGACTTCTTGAGCTCAATTGTGGAATTGTTCCTCTTTCCTAAAGGAAAATATACCTGGATAATTGATTTAAAAGGTTTTATTAAGAAACCTAAAGTGAGACTTGAGTGGAAAAAAGGTTAGAGAGAAACAATAGAGAAAAGGCCCCAAAGTGTGAAACAAAAGAGTGTGAGAGTAAACACTTAGAGAGTGTTGTGAGGAATTCTTCTATATTATATTAGAGAGTGTTGTGAGGAATTCTTCTATATTATATCTCTTGTAGTCTAATACTTTTCTTGCAACCATGAAAAATTCAACAAGTGAAGAGTATCAATTCTCACCTAAAACCATAAAGACAATGGAGTTTATGAGTAGAGATATTGACAAAATGTGTGATAGGTGGAGATGAGAGTTTAGAAAACAAAATAGGAAGGATGAAAGGAGAATTTTAGGGGAAAGTAAAAGACATGACTGTGACATTGATAGAAGAGGAAGAGAAAAGAGAAAAGAATGTGAAAGAAGAGTTTGGAAACAAATAGAAGAAAGTGTTAGAGATAAAAAAGAAAGAAGAGATAGAATGATAAAAGAAGAAAATGAGAGAAGAAACAAAATGATAGGAAGAGAAAATGAGAAGGAACTTAGAGAAAATGTTGAGCAAAGAGAAAAAAATAAGAGGTACCATAATTCATATCAAGCAAGTGATAGAGAATATTACAATTCTAAGATGGAATGTAGAGAGATAAAAGATTTGAAAACGAAAGAATGGGAAAAACAAGAGTTGAAAGAAAGAATTTTGAGAGATAAACAAGAGAAGGAAATTTGTGATGCTTTAATTGTTGATACTAATCCTTCCATTGTTTATATATATTCTCATTTAAAGTGTGATGTAGGAACAACTCCAAAAGAAGAATGTACAGTACAAGAGGACAACTTTTTGTGTGAGGATATACAAAAGAAAGAACTCAAAGCTCATGTTGAAGTTGCTTATAACCTTCCTTACAAAAATCCTTTTACCTTGGTACGTAGTGAGAAATTGTGTATAAAGTTTCCATGGAGCACACACCATCAAGAAAATGAAGTATCTTTGAAATTGGAACAACCACTAGAGAAGATTTCTTTATCAACACTCTTTGTACTTACACTTGGAATAACATTACATGTTCAACACTAGACTCTTACGGCATTAGGCCTTGGAGGACAATTGAATTTGCTAATTTGGAACTCTTAATTGTGCCTAATGATATTTATTCTCATGATGTTGATTATCCTTTTAGGTTGTTGGAAGTGTTAAAGAAGGAGGGCATATCACAAACTCCTACGCCCATGGAAGAATGTTGATTAAGAATTTAGGCTATGAAGCTTCAACATTTGGTGATGTATCAATTTCTACACAAATTGGGAAAGAAGTAGAGACTCTTAAGTCTTGGTTATGCCATATTGAATCATCTAAATTTTTTATTTCCTTCTTTAAATGTTGTTAATGATATTAGTAAGCAAACCTAATCGATGTTATATGATTGGAAAGTAAGTAAGATAAGTAAATTTTGCAAAGTAAATAAAAGGTGGATTAGAAAGTCTCAATTACTTTTACTTTTAGGTACTCATTGTGGAATGCAAATTTACCTATACTTTACATCATATTCATTAAATTGTATGAGGAATGACATTATTGATTATTCTTGTTTGATCTTTGATCCGGGTGTGCTTATGTTTGTAGGTCAAGATCAAGGCAACTTGGGGAGAAGATTGCCATAAGAAGGAGGGTTTGATGGAGAACTATCTCCATTAGCTCAACAGATCTCTCCATGTAGAAGCTATAAAAGGAGGTTAATTGAAGAATTACTCAAGTCAAAATCAAAATCAAAGGAGCAAGAGTCGAAGTCAAGAATCAAGACTTCACTCCTATTTTTAACGTTGTAATTTTCTTATAAATTATTATTAATTTTTTTTTTGTTTAAGACTTGTTGGCCAACTTTGTGTGAGCAAATGATAGCTCAAGGCCATTTGTAACCGTGTTTTTATTAACCTTTTGAAATTAGTTTTTCTTTAGAAAAAGAGACTAGGGAGAGGAGTGAATCTTAGCCACGAGATTAGATGACAATCTAAGGGCTGAGAGGGCATTTTAATTCATTAATCCAAGAGTAAATCAAGACCCTTTATTATAAACATGATCCAAGGGATGAGATGCACTCTTGTTTAAGTCAATTATCTTAACCTTTAATTGTTCATGCTTGCTTAGCCACCATTGGATGGACTCACACTCTCATTTAACTTACTTATATGCCTTGGCTGAATACTAATGGACAAATTTGGAATATATTGAAATTGAGTTTTTCCATTGAGACTTTGTTCTCCTAGGGTTTCTTGATTGAACCTCAAATCTTATCAAAGGATCCTTCCTTTGTGGCGATTCTCCTTGGCTTATTGATCCCGATCATAACGCCTTTCCCCTTCCTCATCTAATTCCATTTTATATTTTTTTCTTTCTTCCTTTTTTTTTTATTTTTGGTTGACCTAAATACATAATTTTCAAAACCCTATGAAGAATTAAAGATTGGGCAACAATTCCATGTTTGTGTGAGGTAAGCTTGTATCAGTGGACTTGTGCCCCAAGATGGCTATGACGTCATATTGACCTTGGCGACATCATAGAGATTGAGCTCAACACGAGACAGAGTGGAAATTACATGGTTGGCCTGGGTGACATAGAGGTCACGTCACCTCGGTCCACTACACAAGCCCCTCGTGAGGGCAAGGTTCAGAGTTTAAGTGGATTCCACAAGGATACGTAACGTCCTCACCGTGTTTCAAAATATTTCCATCCCACTCACCCCATATTTATGAGGCAGTTATGGTTGTCCGTTCGGTATTTATTTTATAATCGTTATGGGTGACATGCCTGGGTAACTATAAGGTTTTTTCTTCTCTTTTGAAACGTTATTTCCTTAAAGGTATCGTTTCCCCCTAACTTTGCGAAACGGTATCGTTTCCTTAACGTCCCATTTCTTCCCTCTTTTTCCTTATAGAGCTTTCACTTCGTTGCTCCCTTCACTTTTCTTTCAGTCTGTCTCTTCATTTTCTCCTTCTCTGCATCCCTTCAATCTTTATGGCTTCATTTCAAGGCTTGTCACTTCCTCCCTTCATAGGTACATATTCCATGGCCTCATCTTCCTCTCCTAGTTCCTCTAAGGTTGCTCCCATGGTAGATAGAGAAGTATTTCCAGTAGGGGTTCTGTATCTTCTGAGCAAACACCCAGTATTTCCCCCCAACTTGCTAGGGGAGTGTCCACCGGTGGCTCCTCTACCATACAAGAGGTTGTCGCAGTCCCTTTAGGCAAGCCAAAGGCCACCCGCATTAGGAAGTTCTTTCCCCCCGTCCCTAGTACCAGTGGGTTATTAATGAAGCCAATGCTTATGCTTTTGTTCTGGATTTTTCCTGCGTTTGCGATATCGTGAACAGCCATCATTTAGCCTTATTAGGATTGAAAATTGTTCTCCTTCCAAGTGCATTTTTATGAAACCCCTTATTGATGGAGAAGATTTTGTTTATGTGTACGAGTATTTCTTCTGCGATTTTGATGTTATTTTTCCCTTAACTCCTTTTAAGTGTGAGCTCTTGAAGCTGCTTAATGTTGCTCCCAGCGAACTTCATCCAAATAGTTAGGCCTTGTAAAGGCCTTCCAACTCTTGAGTAGGTTTCTCCAAATTGATTGTTCCCCTTCTGGTTTTCTTTATTTCTATCAATTAAAACATGGAACTCGGGTAGGCTGGGTTTTGTTGAACGGAGCTTAGTATGGTCCTCTTTTCTTAGAGAAAGGCATTCTTTGGTAAAAGAGTTTTTGGAACTTGAATAAAGACTCTCAAAGCTGATTCTTGAAGGTTTCAAGAGTTAGGGAGAAAGGTTATTGGAAAAGAACTTGTTGTATTGGTTTATTTTGATTTCATTTTGTGTATGTGCAGTGTGATTGTAATTGACACAAGGGATCAAAATTGTTGATAGTGGAATACCAATCACAACAGTTGTTGTATTGGGACTGGAGATAGGCCGAACGTCGAACCAGTATAAAATCACCGTGCAAATTTCTCTTTACCTTAAACTCCTTTATTTTGATGAATTATATTCTGAATGTATTTTCTGTATATCTTAATTCAAAAGAGTTTGTAAAAGAAAAAGATTTTATTCTTCCTTTATCATTCCGCTATGATAACTCTGAATCGATATTGATTCTAAAATTGGTAAAAATAATAAATACAAGATCAATATTGCATAGGAAGAAAATTGAAATATCTGAAAAAGAACATAAGAGGGAACTAGAATCTATTCACCCCCCTCTAGATTCTATATAGGGACCAACAATTGGTATCTAGAGCAAGAACTAGTAAGACAATCTAGTAATCCATCCATAGTTTCCCTGGTATGGCTTGTAATCTTTTACCCTTTGCTGAAGGAGCATATATAAATAGACTTTCATTGTTCTGCGGTGATAACTATCCGTTCTGGAAAGTTCGCATGAAAATTTTTATGGAATCTATTCATAGAAGCATCTGGCAAGCTGTGGTGACAGATTATAAAGTCCCAACTCATATAGTAAATAAGAGTGAGATAGAAAAACCCTTTGAGAATTGGGATGTAGATGAGATTAAGAGGGCTGAAAACGATGCTAAGGATTTAAACATTATACATTCTGCCCTGAATTCTATCGAGTTCTTTAGAATATCTGCATGTTCTACAACAAAAGAAGAATGGGAACTCATCATGGTAACTTATGAAGGCATAACTGAAGTTAGAAGAGCAAGAAAAAACACACTCATCCAGGAATATGAAACATTTAGGATGTCTCAAGGCGAATCCATAATGGATATGCAAAAAAGATTCACACATATCATTAACCATCTTAAAGGAATTGGCAAGAACTTCATTGAAGAAAAAGTGAATGTCATGATTCTGAAATCTCTGAATAGAAAGTGGCAACCAACCGTGACAGTAATAACAGAATTAAAGAACATAGCTGCAATGTCAAGTGCAGAGCTGTTTGGCAAATTGAGAGAGTATGAGATGGATATGTCTCGCATGGCAGATGAGGAACAGAAGGAAAAAAGCGCAAAAGGACTCGCTCTCAAAATGGAAAATACAGAAACTGAACCTGGATCCTTTGAAGAAGAAAGTGAATCACAAGAAGATCAAATGAATCTAATGGTCAAAAAATTCAAGAAGTTCATGAGAAAGAACAGTAAGAGAAAGTTTGGCCAAAAGAGAAAAGGATTTAAAAGACAAGACGGAACTTCGGTCAAAGTTACATGTTATGAATGCGGAAAAATTTAACACTACAAACCAGACTGTCCTAACTTGAAAAGAAGTAACGTCACTGAAGTAAGAAAGTCTGAGAATGAAGGAAAATTCAGAAAAGAAAAGAACAAGAAGAAGAGAGCCTACATAGCTTGGGATGAAAGCTACACTTCTTCAACATCTGAAAGTGAAACAGAGGAAGCAAATTTGTGCTTAATAGTCAAGTCATCTAGTGAGGTAAGTGACTCAAATACTGTTATGGATGATTATAATGAATTGCACACAACCTTTTGTGAACTTTATAAAGAAGCCAAAACATTTGAAAAGGAAAACAGAGTTTTGAAAAAAGGAAATTTCTTTATTAAATCAAAAGGTTTCTAATTTAAACAATGAACTTTCAAAACTAAGAAAAGAACACACCTTAGGACAACAAACTAAGATCTGCTCTTGGAATTGTGTTCACATGAAAAGTGTTAATAACTTTAAAATTGGAAATTCTAAATATGCTAACTTGACATGTACCTACTGTATGAAACATGGTCATAATGCTTTTAGTTGCATGATTAGAAAGAAATGTATCTCCAGTGGTATGTATAAGTGGATTAGAAAGGTAAACTATAGCACTAACCTGAATGGACCCAAGAAAGGTTGGGTACCAACTACAAAATAAACTCTTCTCTCTTGCAGGAAAACCTGAACAACAAGAACTCAATTTGGTATTTGGATAACGGCTGTACAAGGCATATGATAGGTGTCAAAAGGAATCTTAGCACCTTTACACCAAGAGAGACAGGATCAGTAATGTATGGAGACAACAATAAAGGCAGAATCCTTAGTTTCGGTACAGTTGGAAACAAAGCAAACATAGTCATAGAAGATGTACTTCTTATTAATGGACTGAAGTTTAATCTTTTGAGTATCAGTCAACTATGCGACAAGAATTACAGAATAGCATTTGATGATGAGCACTGCCTAATAAGTAGCAAAGACTCAGATGAGCTACTCATGGTCGGCAAAAGGTTTAACAATATCTATATTCTAGAAATAGATCATTCATCTTCTTACTCTGCATGTTTAACATCAAATGATAATTTGTCATGGTTATGGCATAGAAGGATTGCTCACATTGATATACTGCATTTAAATAAACTAGTGTCTAAAGACTTAGTCATTGGATTACCAAAACTGAAGTTTTCTAAAGAAGGACTTTGTGAGGCTTGTCAAAAGTCCAAGCAGGCAAAAACATCTTTCAAAAGTATCAAATATGTTTCTACTTATCAGCCTCTTGAACTTTTGCACTTAGACTTATTTGGTCCATCAAGGACAACCAGTTTAGGTGGTAATCTTTATGGGTTGGTCATTGTAGATGACTACTCAAGGTTTACTTGGGTTTTGTTTATCCCGAAAAAGGATCAAGCTTTTGGCGCTTTTAAAATACTTGCCAAAAAAATTCAAAACAAAAAGGATTTGAAAATCAAGACCTTGAAAAGTGATAATGGATCTGAATTTAAAAACAGTTCTTTTGAAAAATTTTGCAAAAAGTATGGGATCACACACTGCTTTTCAGCTCCCAGAACTCCTCAACAGAATGGAGTAGTGGAGAGGAAAAATAGATCTCTTATAGAACTAGGAAGGACTATGCTAAATGAGCAATGGATGCCTAAATACTTTTGGGCAGATGCTTTGAATACAGCATGTTACGTTCTTAACAGAGTATCTATAAGACCTATTTTGCTGAAAACCCCTTATGAGCTTTTCAATGGCAGAAAACCAAACATTTCTTATTTTAAGGTTTTTGGATGCAAATGCTACGTTTTAAACAATGGCAAAGATCATATTGGAAAATTTTATACAAAAGCTGATGAAGCCATTTTCATTGGATATTCAAATACAAGTAAAGCATATAAGGTCTTTAACAAAAGGACATTGTGTATTGAAGAGTCAGTCCACATTAGATTTGATGAAACTAACACTTTCCAAAAGGAAAGCTTGCTACGCAATGTTGATGAAACAGGTGAAGCGAGCACAAAAAATGAACAACTGCATCAGTAAGAACAAACATATCCACTGCCAACACAACCAAAAGAATGGAGGACTCCAAGAAACTTATCTCTGGACAATGTCATTGGTGACATCCAAAGAGGAGTAACCACTAGATCGTCCCTAATATTTTTTGTTATAACAATGCTTTTGTGTCACAAGTTGAACCCTCTAGCATTGAAGAAGCCTTAAGTAACGAATTCTTGGATCATGGCTACGAAGAGGAATTGAACCAGTTCAAAAGGAATGAAGTGTGGAAACTTGTTCCAAACAAAAGGAATATGAATGTTATCGGCACCAAATGGGTATTCAAAAACAAACTCAATATGCATGTATCAATAACTTCAAACTATTTCAAATGGATGTGAAGATTGCATTACTGAATGACTACATCAATGAAGAAGTCTATGTAGCTCAACCACCAGGTTTCACAGATACTACTTGGCCTAAACATGTTTAGAGACTGAATAAAGCTTTATATGGGCTGGAGCAAGCCCCTAGGTAATGGTATGACAGATTAAGTAAGTTTCTCATATCAAAAGATTTCCACAGAGGTAAAGTAGATAAGACTTTGTTTATCAAGAACAAATCTAACTACATTTTATTAGTTCAAGTTTATGTTGATGACATTATCTTTGGATCATCTAATCAAGTACTTTGTGAAGAGTTTGTGAATAGTATGTAGGAAAAATTTGACATGTCCATGATAGGAGAATTGAGCTTCTTCCTTGGACTCCAAGTCAAACAAATGGAAGGTGGAACTTTCATTCACCAGGCTAAGTACACTAATAAACTATTGAAAAATATGATACGTTAAATTGCAAAGTGTCAAATATAACTATGTCTACTAACACCTATCTTGAGAATGGTGAATCAGATCAGGATGTGGATCCAACTTTGTATAGAGGACTAATAGGATCTTTACTATACCTAACTGCTAGTCGACCAGATATTATATACGATGTATGTTTATGTGCTAGATTTCAATCTACACCTAAACAATCACACTGGATGACGGTGAAAAAGATTCTTAAATACCTTAAAGGAACCATTAACTGTGGCTTATGGTATCCAAAAGGAACCTCACCATTACTTGTTGGTTTCAGTGATTCTGATTTTGCAGGAAGCAAGACAGACATAAAAAGTACTAGTGGAATATGTCATCTATTTGGAGAATGCTTGATATCTTGGCACAACAAGAAACAGACTTGTGTGGCATTATCTACAGCAGAAGCTAAATATGTGGCAACAGGGAGCTGTTGTGCTCAAGCTATTTGGTTGAAACACCAATTAGAGGATTTCGGGCTAAAGATAGATCACATTCCCTTGAAATACGACAACACAAGTGAAATAAGTATCACAAGGATTCCAATCCTTCACTCAAGAACAAAAGATATAGAGGTCAGACACCATTTCATCCGCGATCACATGAAGAAAGGAGACTGTAACATAGAATTCATCGACACAGAAAACCAACTTGCTAACATCTTCACCAAGGCATTGCCAAAACCTTTTTGATTGATTACATTCATCCAATCATATGATTTCATGAAAAATTTAGTTCAAAAATGATTTTTCTGATAGAAATAGTCGATTACCTCGTCAAGATAGTCAATTACCATGCATAAAAATAGTATTTCTTTGAAAAATGCAACTGTAGTAATCGATTAACATGAGTTCGTAATCGATTACCACAGCACCAGAGTTTAAAACTTTTTAAAACCTCTCTAGAATAATCGATTATCAGAATAAGCTAATCGATTACTTGATTTTCTCTAATTTCTATATATATGGACACGGGTTAATCGATTAACCTCATAAGGCTAATCAATTACCTTGTTCTTGGACTAATCTCTATTGGTCTTTTTCTTCTTATAAGTGATACAGGTTAAAACCTCTCACATTCCACCTCTCACTATCTACCATCTTCTCCAACAAACCCTATAACATTTTCCCTTCGTTGAACCAAGGTAGAGGAAAGAGAATCAAGATGAGTGCAAACAGGTACTCTCAAAAGGAGATTCATGGAAAGAAGAAAGGAGGAGAGTCTTCAAAAAGGAAGGGAAACCCCTCTTCATCCTCTCAACAAGAAAGGAATCCTACTCCACCACCAGAGCCAAATCCCATCAGACGCTGGTTCATATCAAAGAGCCAAGAGATGAGATTCAACCTTAATTTTGCAAACAAAGACTTGGTTCCACCAAAGATTCTCGACTTGTGTTGCCTTGATGAACAAGGCTTCACTTTCAAGACCTATCTAAGGCAACAAAATCTGGAGAAATTTGTAGGAGTGAAAGGTTTTGTCTACCCCGACTTGGTTGGAGTATTCTACTCAAATCTCAAACCAAACATGGCATCAAGAACTGTAAGTTCTGAAATTAAGGATATTACTATGACATTAACCCCTGCACATTTTCTTCAAATTGCTGGAATTTGGAAAGAAGGCATCATTGCACATGTAGATAAACTCAATGAGAAAGGGTTTGATCTACAAAAGGATACCTTCTATATGAGTATGCTGAGAAACCCACAAAACTGGGAAGACGAATAGACAACAAGAACAGCACAAGGCAAAAAGGTGACATACAACATAGGAGGCCTAAACACAGACGACGGGCTTCTACATTACACCATTTGCTGGATATTGGTGACAAGAGTAGCCAATCATGCTCAAATTAGTGAAGATGATATGATATTGATGGCAACTCAGAAGAATGGAATTCAGATGGATTGGACACATATCATAATGGACAACATGCTCAAGATCAGGAGGCTTCTTGATAACAAATGTCCATACTCTTTGTTTATCTCTAGACTAATTGAACTTTTTCAGGTTGATACAACAGATGAAATAAAGGAGTTAGTCAAAGATGTCCACATCATTGGTGATAAAGCCTTGAAGATGATGAGGTTGATAAAGACTGATGTTGGCTGGATAACAAGAGAAGAATAACAACAGGTCCAACCACCAGAAATCCCAGAAGAAGGAACACAAGCAGAGGAGGACGAAGAAGACAATCTTGCGTCGGGAGAATATATTCCAAAGACAAGATTCGAGTCCATCATGATAGACAAACTTGATGAGATAGAGGAAACATCAAGATATTCAATATCTGAAAATGAAGAACCTGATGGAAACAATGATGGAACGACTCAACCAGGATGATACAGATTAGTAACTTCAAGTCTACCTCTCAAAATCTTATTTGATATACCAAATAGGGGGAGTAGTAATGTGGTAGTTATTATTGCTTTATATGATTCATTCTGTTATCTTGGATTGTTAAGTCCTGTAATTCTAAACTTTTGGATTTAGAATTTTTAAATGTTGGGTATTATTATGCGTAGAGGGAGCAGAACAAAACATTTAAATTTTGGATAACTGTAATATGAATTTCAAATTTGAACTTTGAAATGTTGGATGTTTGATATATATATCTTTGATAACTGAAAATATGAGAACAATGATGTATAGCATGAGAAACTACACAGGTTTACTAACATTACAGGAAACTTCAAAGCCATCTACACAAGATCTCTAGCACCACACCTTGATTTGGTACATCAAAACCAAAATGGGGAGATTGTTAGACTTTAAGCATGAAGAAGTCTTACTCTTGGATTTTGATTTTGATGCATTTGTAATCTTGAACTTTAATAGTTGTGTATGTAGGATCTCAAGTGTATTGAATGTTTAGACTAGGCTTTGAGTTTGTGATTTGATTCATTTATGCTTCTAAGAGAATTTGAATCTACTTTGATAGTCAATCTAAGTGATTTGGAAACCCTTATTTTATTTTTGAAAAAGAGAAAAACCAAACTTAATTGGTAGAACACTTGGTTTGAGACTTTTGAAATGTTTTAACTGAAGTAATTGATTACTAATTCAGAGTAATCGACTACCAACAGTAATTGAAAATTGGGAATCCAAAAACTTTCTGGAGTAATCGATTATCACTCCATAGTAATCGATTATCCCCATAAGAAATTTATCTCAACTGAGTTTTAAATGTTTTTATATAAACACCATCTTAAAAGATTTTGAAAAAGAAGTAATCTTTGATTTTTGAAAAGAGAAAGGAGAGCTGAAACGAGTTTTTAGAGAACATTGTGTTCTTAACATTTTTTTCTCCAAGATTTCAAAAAGATTCAAAAAGCTTTCTCAAGAGATGAATAGTCTGTGATGGAATGAAGCATCTACATTGGTCTACAGGTTGATCAGTTCATGTACAATAGGTGTACTCATTCTGATCTTTTATTTTTGATTTTGATTTAGAATTGTTTGAACTCTTAGAGAAATGCATTCTCTAGTAAAAGAGTTTTTGGAACTTGAGTAAAGACTCTCAAGGCTGATTCTTGAAGGTTTCAAGAGTTAGGGAGAAAGGTTCTTGGAAAAGAACTTTTTGTATTGGTTTATTTTGATTTCGTTTTGTGTATGTGTAGTGTGATTGTATTTGACACAAGGGATCAAAATTGTTGATAGTGGAATACCAATCACAACAGTTGTTGTATTGGGACTGGAGGTAGGCCAAACGACGAACCAGTATAAAATCACCGTGCAAATTTCTCTTTACCTTAAACTCCTTTATTTTGATGAATCATATTCTGAATGTATTTTCTGTATATCTTGATTCAAAAGAGTTTGTAAAAGAAAAAGATTTTATTCTTCCTTTATCATTCCGTTGTGATAACTCTGAATCGATATTGATTCTAAAATTGGTAAAGATAATAAATAAAAGATCAATATTGCATAGGAACAAAATTGAAATAGCCGAAAAAGAACATAAAAGGGAACTAGAATCTATTCACCCCCTCTAGATTCTGTATAGGGACCAACAAAGGTTTCTTTAAAAGGAGTACTTAGAGCATTCCTCTTCTCTTTGAGGCCGAGAGCTTCTTCTTCTCCAAACACTAAGTCTCCATTGAAGCATGAAGATCTGAGTCTCATGACCACTTCTCCTTGAGGATTGCATCAATTCTCGCCCTAGGTTTTAATTGACAGGTACTTAGATAATTTTTAACCAAGGTTTCTTTAGAAGGAGTACAAATTATAAAAATGCATGAGAGGCATTGGGTCAACAAATAATATTATATTCTATGTATGTGCCTCGTTAAAACCTCACATAGCAAAATCCTCCTTAGGGAAAAATCTAAGTCAAGCAAAGAGTACATCATATAGGTTATTCAACTAAAATATACCTTTAAGTGAATGGCATTCCACGTCCGGGGAATGAGCTTACCATTGAGCTTCGCCACCTTGTATGCACCATTGTGGAGGGCATGAACTACCCAAAAGGGTCCCTCCAAATTCGGGGCTAATTTCCCTTTTACTCTGTCTCGTCGAGCTTCACCTACTTTTCGCCAGACCAAGTTTCCTTTCAAAAAACTCTTTTCCCTAATACGAGTGTTGTAACAACGCGATGCTTGTACTCGCACTGCCTCATTTCGTATCCGGTCTTGTTCCTGAACTTCCTTAATGAGATCCAACTCTTTTCTTAAGTCGTCCTTATTGCTCGTGGGGTCATTCGTCATTCTTCTCCAAGATGGCTCACCCACTTCAACAGGTATCATTTCATCTACCTCGTACGTCAACCTGTACGGGATTTGATGCAAACCCATGAGGAGATTGGAAGGGATCTTCATGGATAAGCAAGTAGTTGCCCCAATTTTCATTCACCTACCTTCAATCTCTCAACACTCTTGATCTCACAAAGATGCAGCAAGAAGCTCATGGTCAAGGTGATAATTAATGAAACTAAATCAAATGGAGAAGAAAAGATAAAATGGAGAACACAAGAATGATGGGAGCGCCATGAATTAGAAATTCAATAAGCTCTTAGGAAGAATCGCCACTTGGATGCAAGAATCCATGATAAGATTCAAGGTTTCAAGAAGAAAACCCTAGGAGAGCTCTACTCCTTTCAAGAGAAACAATTCTCAATTTTCATTCATTTTGACTAAAAAGTTGGTACAATAGAAATGTTGACCCATTTAATAAAAGTGCAATGGGCCTAAGGTTAGAAATCTGAAATGTTCTCCACCCTAGGATGAAATGAGTGATCAATGGTGAGATGAGAGACACCATAGGCTGAGCACACTTTACGATTACAAGGCCCAAATTCAAGTCTTAAAACAAATACATAATTGAAAGAAACTAATAGACCTAAACAATTAAACAACTCGTTGGAAAATCCTGGTAGCATTCCAATGTTAACTTCAAGCTCCATTTCCTCCTAGATTCAATCTGAACTAGGCTTTTGTGTCTTCATAGCTTTTGTAGCCCTTTAAGTCAGCTTCAAAATTCCACCAAGACAAACTTAATTGGAGTTTTGTAGCCCACATTATGCTCGAAATACTGAACCTAGTCAGCACCCCGCTGGAACACCCTGATCGTATAAATGTTACTTTCAAGCCCAATTTCGTCCTAGATGCAGTTATAACTGGGATTTTGTGTCTTCATAGCTTTTGTAGCCCTTTAATTCAGCTTTAAAAAGACACCAAGAACAGCTAAATTGGAGTTGTGTAGCCGACTTTATACTCAGAATAATTTATCTGGTCAGACAGTCAAAAACATAGCGAATTTTATTATAAGCTCAATTTATTAAAAAGTAAGGTTGAAGAGTTTGTTGAACTTTTGGAGATGGTCCTCCATCAGGATTTCTCCTACCGAGGTTTGTGGGGTATAGTGATATCCCCACAGTATACTTGGCAATTCGTCATCCCAAAATCTTTTCGCTCTAGCTAATCTTTTCTTCAGCATGGCCAATATTACTTTATTGGCGGCTTCGACCTACCCATTTGCTTGGGGGTGCTCTACGAGGGTGACCTTGTGTGTAATTCCGAGGTTTCTAAAAAAATCCTTGAGCTTTTTATCTACAAATTTTCGTCCGTTGTCAGAGATGAGAAAGTGTGGTACGCCATGACGACAAATGATATTCTTCCAATAAAATTTTTGAACTTGTTTTGCGCTGATATTGGCTAGGGGATTTGCTTCTATCCACTTAGTAAAGTAATCAACTACCACTATCAAGAACTTTGCCTGACCTCTTGTTGGACTTGAAGCTGAAGAAGTCGTTTCTCGTTTTTAGTTTTGATCTACTTGTAATTTTGATTTTAATGATAGATTGTAAATAGGAGCTTAATTGTATTGTTTGTTTTTAGAATAGGCTTTGAGTGTGGTTTTATTCAATCTTTTTCACAGAGAAGTTGGATCTACTCTGAAGATTCAAGCTAGAGCAGTTTTGGAACCCCATTTTGTTTTGAAATAGTTGAAAAACTTTGGTTTAAAATGGTTTTAAGCTGAAGTAATCGATTACCATATAACAGTAATCGATTACCAACAGTTTGAGAAAACAGGGGAACCCAAAACACTCTGGTGTAATCGATTACCACTCCATAGTAATCGATTACTTCGTGCTTGAAAGATCAGAGAAGGCAAAATCTCTCTAGAGTAATCGATTACCTCTATCCTGTAATCGATTACCACACCAGAATTCATCTCAAATAACTTTTGAAATTGCTTTAAATAGAAACCTCTTTGAATTTTTTCAAAGGAAGGAAAAAGAAGAAAACAAAAGAAGAGAGATCTTTTGAGTTTCAAGAAGGAAAGGAAGAGCAAAAATCAGTTTTTACAAAGAACATAAGAATTCTCTTCAAGTTTTTTTTAAGATTTTCTCTTGAGATGAAGGTTGTTTGAATGATTGAATTCTTTGGATATTATCTTGATCAGTGCATACACAATCAGGTGTACTCTTAGCTGGTCTTTATCTTTTTGTATTTCGTTTTGGTTTAAGACTCTTAAGAGAAAGGTGTTCTCTAGAAGAGTTAAGGAGTTTTTAAGAGAGGTGCTCTCAAAGTTGATTCTTGAAGGATTCAAGAATCAAGAGGATATGTTTTTAGGTGTAGAACATATGTTTTGAGTATTTTGATTTGGTTTGTGTTTGTGCAGAGTGATTGTATTGAACACAAAGAATCATTATAGTGGAAAAACCGATCGCAACAGTTGTTGGGTTGGGACTGGATGTAGGCCGAACGCCGAACCAGGATAAATCTCTGTCTAAACTCTTTTCTCTACCTTATCTCTTATATTTCTCTGTATTTCTTGCTTTACACTTCCTTTGTTATCTGCTGTAGATCTCTGAACTGTATTTGTAACTTAGATAAAATTGAATCGAGAAAGAAAGTGATAAAAGACAAATTGTTGATTTAGGGAACTAGAATCTATTCGCCCTCCCCCTCTAGATTCACATAGGGACCAATACCTCTGCTGATGGAAAAGGGGACAAGGATATCAATCCCCCAAGTCATGAATGGCTATGGGGAAGCAATTGTGTGGAGCTCTTCTGGCGGCAAACGTAACAAATTTCTATTCTTATGGCATTCCACACACCGCCGAACTAATGTAGTTGTGTCCTTTTTAATGGTCGGCCAATATTATCACGCCCGAAGAACTCAACTTGCCATAGTCATCGCCCCTAAGTGCATTCCATATATTCCCCTATGCAACTTTTCCATCACATAAATCGCTTGGTGTGGGGCGAGACACTTGAGCAACAGTGAAGAAAATCCTCTCTGGAACAACTTTTTTTTATGAAGGGTATAGAGGGCGGCCTGTCTCTAGAGCCTTCTGGCTTCACAGGGGTCGTTGGGCACATCACCGCTCTTCAAGAATTTCACAATGGGGTCCATCTAGGTAATTTCATCATTCTCAACCAAGAAGGTCTCTAACTATTTCCAACTGGGGGAGGAGAGCCTTTCTTAAATAAGGGTTCGATGTTACCCACTCTTTTTAGTGTTGGCAAACTTTGACAAGACATCGGCTTGCTCATTAGACGTCCTCGGCACGTGGACTATCTCGAACTTGGAAAATTGGCTAGCAAGTGCTTTGGCCAAGTGATAATATTTTTGCAGTAATGGCTCTTTAGCCTTGTATTCTTCTTTGATCTGTCCAGTGATTAGTTGTGAATGCTCAAGTAGCGTAAATCTTTTATGCCCATCTCCTTTGCCAGATATAGTCTGGCTAGGAGGGCCTTTATTTCGCCTGATTGTTTGAAGTGGGGAACTCAAATCAGATGGCTTGCTCCAAGATTAGTTCCCTCGACCCTTCTAAGATAACTCTGCCCCGCTGCCTTTCTTATTGGATGATCCATCTACACTGAGCATCCACGACTAGTCATTCCCTTTCCTACTCAGCAACTTTTAAGAAAGTCTGCCAGGAACTGTGCCTCCATCAGTCCCCTACTTTGGTATGAGAATCCAAACTCTGATAGCTTGAAGGACCACACTGTCATCCTCCTGGCCAAATCATACTTTTGGAGGACTTGTTGTAGGGGATAGTCGGTTCGTACAACAATATTGTGGCTACGGAAATAGTGCCTTAGCCGTCGGGCCGAGAAAACCAATGCTAGTATAAATTTCTCTATCACCTGATACCTTTCTTCAGCAGGTTGGAGGGTGCGATTGATGAAATACACCGGATGTTGTTGTTTTTCATGCTCGGTGGCGAGGACCGAACTTATCGTGGAGTGGGCGACGGAAAGGTACAAGTCCAACTTGGTCGCTGGTGTGGGATTGTTGAGCGTCGGGATGGAGGAGATCAAGCTCTTAATTCCATCGAAGGCCTACTCACACTTCAGCTTCCATTTAAAGCATTTATCTTTTCTGCCAATTTCGAGAGGAATCGAGAAAGGGCAGCCAACCTCCAAATTAACCTTTACAACTCTTTTAAGCTCTCCGAGCTTCTCATTTAAAGCACTGCTTCACATTTATCGGGATTTGCTTCTATTCCCCTAGCGGTTATCATGAAGCCTAAGAACTTCCCACCCTTGACTCCAAAAACACACTTTTTCGGATTCAGTCTGAGGTGGTGTTGTCTAACCTTTCTGAAGAGTCCTTCTAGATTGGAAGGGTGATCCTTGACTAGGGGTGATTTTACTAGCATGTCGTCAATATACACTTCCATGATATGCTTGATTTCTTCCTTAAACACTTTGTCCATCAACCTTTGGTAGGTGGCCCCGACATTTTTCAATCCAAATGGCATCACACAGTAACAATAATTGGCAGAATTTGTCATGAAAGTCATTTTATCCTCGTCCGATGGATACATGCGTATCTGATTATACCAGGAGTAGGCACAATGCGTATCTTATAGATACATGCGTATCTCACATCTCGACGTGTTGTCTACCAACCGGTCGATGCTTGAGAGAGGGTAGGTATCTTTAGGACATGTGATGCGCACGTCGGGCATGCGGTGTTTTAAGTCGCAACCCAACGCTTGGTTATGGCAAGTATACCACAATCGTTAAGTAATAAGTATTTATGAACAGGGGTTGTCGTACCCACGAGGATAAGCAATTCAGAACTATATTTTTATTTAATGATTCTATTTTCTAAAAGAGAGAAAAAAGAGATTTGGTTGTTGAAAGAGCAATTATAATAAAAGAATAAAGTGATAATAATTTTGTGAGAGAAATAAGATGCGAAGCGATTAGGATTCCGATTTCACCACTAATTCCCCCCTTATAATCCCCTCTTTTGTTATTCAAGTATAATCATGGTTAGATCGGATTCCTACCCTCATGACTGTCCCTCTTAGGATCACCTACGCCGCCTAATTGGTTAGATTATGTTCAGCGTCCCAAATCATTACCTAAGTCAATTAGGGATTTAAATTTGTGAATCCAGTGATAACTGTTAGGTTATGTCCACACTACTAGCTACTCTTATCTCTAGGACTCTAGCATAATAATGATTTAATTTTTTAGTACTACTTAGGCATACTTTGTCAGAGTTACCCTAGATTTACCTATCAATTTATTAGTCGTCAATTAATAAATAGCATTAAGCATAAAACAAACAACTAAATATATACTGAATAAAAAAAATGTAATTCAAAAGAGAATGCATAGGATAGTTGATTCCAATGGAAGTCGAATGCTCCTAACATCTCCTTTCTCCTTTGCTTGGGGTTGAGATTCGTTGCCTTCTACAAATCGGGAATGGAGAGGTCCAGAGGTCTGGAGGTTGTCAATCTCCAAAACCTCGGATGAATTAGGTCTAGAAGATGTTCTTTTGTTGATAGTAACTTGTGAATATATAGCCTTCTTAGTGAACTTGGGCTTTTCTACGAACCCAACTCGTGCGAGTTGCGGAGAGATGCTCGCGAGTTGGTGTTCCAGAGAGAAGACTTGGTCTGCTAGTAAGGTCATCTCTTGCGAGTTGTGGAGAGACGCTCGCGAGTTGTGGAGAGATGCTCGTGAGTTGTAGAGAGATGCTCGCGAGTTGCGGAGAGATGCACCACTAGAGCTCCAACTCGCGCAAGACAAGTGTTAACTCGTGCAATATGTATTCTTTTGCTTGTTTTCTCCTATTTTTGGCTATTTTTAACCCTGAAACACTTAACAAACCATCAACAAGTTCTAACACGAAATATTATGAATTATAGCATTTAATGGTTGTTTTAGGTTGCTTAAGAGTGTTTAAAGGACAATTTGTGAAATAAAAAGAGCATAAAAATAGCTCACTTTCATGAGTTATCAAATACCATCAACTTGAACTTTGTTTGTCCTCAAACAAATGGGAATTTTATCACGTCAGCAATTAAGTTTAACATAACCCAAAAGTCATTTAAGTTCTAAATTCTCAACATTGAGTTATACCAAGCCTTACCCAAGATGAATGAGAAATTATGTTACCGAGTTTTTCATTGTAATTAATCCTTGGATTGCTTAGCTTATTACACAAAAGAGTTAGTCATGTATGCATATTCAGGTTATGACAGTGGTAATCAGTGTGTGTGTGTGCGTGTGTGTGTGTGTGTGATATTTGTTCCAAGTTCCCAATGAGATCAAGTGGGTTCAGATTTCAGAGAATAGTACTACCCCCTTCACCTCTTGTATTTCCTACATTATCTTCCACACAAGTTACTAGAAACAATAGGGCTTTATAAAGCTTGTAATGTTCGGCCTGGGTATAGATATGATGACGAGTCAAATTTTAAGCTTATTACCATTCCCCAGCTTAAGAAACCATAACCCTCAAACCTTTCTCCTAGATAATCTCTTACCATTTAGAATTTATTTTTGTGTTCTTTATTGGCTTTTATAGGAAAACAGAAATTGATTCTATCGAATGAGAAAAATGTTGCTTGAAAAGGTGTGTGATACAAGTATTTATAGAGGAATTACTAACTGAATAACTAATTGAGCCAAGTCACAAGTGACAGCTCACAGAGATCTAGAACCATCTTGAACTCTTTATAACTAAACAATATTATAACTAAACAATATTAGCTAAATAAATATAAAAGCAGTAGGCTTTTATTATCCTAAGTCTTCTCTACTTTTATAAACCCCCCACAAACTCAAGGGGGCTGACACATGAGAGAAGTGGAAGTCACATTGAGCTTGGACCGAAGGAGTAGGAAGCGTTTGGGAGAGACAACCTTCGTGAGCAAGTCAGCATATTGATGAACTGCAGGAATGTGAGACACTACAAGCTGCTTGGCCAGAACTTTCTCACAGAAAAAGAAAATATCAAGCTCCATGTGC
>JALJEV010000324.1:0-11497 GCA_026586105.1 Hylodesmum podocarpum
TTCAGCAATTTTCACGAAATGTTTTAATGTTTAGGCTTATTAGTAGTTTTCTTTCAATTATGTAATTGTTTTAAGGATTTAATTTGGGCCTAAACTTGTATTAAACAAAGAATTAGTGACCCTTAGATAGAATTATAATCCAAGGGTTAAGCTTAGAAGTTTGGAGTGCAAGCTTGGCGCCGTGACCATTAGATGAGGATACTAATCCAAGGGCTAAGCTTAGAAGCTTGGAGTGCAAGCTTGACGCCGTGTCCATTGGATGAGGATCTACATCCAAGGGTGGAGGATTGATCCTTGTTCTCCAAGTTAATCAAACTTGCACCACAAGCTTCCTTCTGTGGCCATTAGATTAGAATCTAATCCAATGGTGGAAATTAGTTCCTTGCATAGCAAGCTAGCTCCACACCTTAGTAGTATAAATAAGATTTCGTTTGTAATTCAAACACTTTTGATAAAATTTCTGAATATTGAATTAAGCCAAGAGCTTATTCTTTGAGAGTATTCTCTCTTTTGTTCTTGTGAAGAACCCTGAATCTCATCAATGACTTCCTTGTCCATTGTGGCGGTTCCACCTCTAGCTTATTGGCACTTGCCATGGCGCTTCCATCTCTAAACTCCTTCCGTTTTCTATTTCTTTTTCTCCTTGAGGCCGTGAGCTTCTTCTTCATTTGTCCAAGCCTCCATTGAAGCATGAAGATCCGCAACTTATATGCTCTTCTCCTTGAGGATTGCATCATTTGGAGGGAAAAGTAGTGGGAAAAGCACTAACTCAATTTGAATTCCAACCATTAGATGAGATCTAGAGTCTCTAATCCAATGATTGAGTTCAAATTCAGCTAGCACATGCTTTTGGCACCAATTCTTAAGTGAACTCTAGCCACTTGATTAAGATCTAATCAAGAGGCTAACATTCAAACTTAAGACATGCTTCTCCCACAACTTGAACTTCAAACCGTGGCCTTAGGATCTTTTCTTGATCCAAGGATAGAGCTTGGTGATCCGTGTGATGTGCTTAAGAAAGCTTCTCACACGTTGATCCCAAGTTTCATCCAATGGTGGCGGTTTGGAGCTTGCTCTCCAAGGTGGCGCCAAATGCTAGCCATATAAATAGGAGAAATTTTGAATTGTAAACACTTTTGATTAATTGAGAATTGAATTCAGAAAATTGAGAGTGTTTTTCTCTCTTGTATTCTTGTGAAGAACCTTGAATCTCATCAATGGTTTCCTTGCTCCATTGTGGCGGTTCCACCTCAAGCTTATTTGCACTTGCCATGGCGCTACCACTCCTTTTCTAATCCGCTTCTTCCTTTCTTTTCTCTTTGAGGCGCAAGCTTCTTCTTCTCCAAACACCAAGCCTTCATTGGAGCATGAAGATTCGTGGCTTATATGCTCTTCTCCTTGAGGATTGTATCAAATTTGGTATCTAGAGCTTGTTCTACTTCAATTGGAGCATTCATCTATCAGGTTTGAGTTTTCACTTTGAGTTTTCTTTTTGCCTTCATTTTCTTGTGTAGATCCATGTTGTATGAACTTGTTTGAGTTCTTCACATGTTCCTTGAGTTGTCTTCATTTTGATTTTGAGTTTTCATGTTGAAAAATTCTTAGATCTAAAATTCCTAGCAAATTCATGTCAAATTCACCGTTTAAATTTCTTCTTTAGTTTGTTTTAGTAATTCTTCATATATGTTCTTGATGTGCTGCATATGAGCCGTGCCAAATCTTCTCTAATTCATGAATCTTTGTTTTGAATGTGATTAAGGTGTTGTACACGTGACTTAAGTGATAAGAATAGTGCATTACAAGTTCAAGTAGCCTTCATTATGCTTAATCTAGCTTACTAGTAATTTTAGACTTAATTTTGCCTTAGTCTTAGGTTTTTCTAATTTCGGTCCAGCAAAATAAAGTCAAGAAAAAGAAGTACAAAGGTCACAGGAAAAATAAAATCAAAACAAAAGATTACAAGAAAAGAATCACAAGAAAATTCAAAGAGAAGAAAAACTAGAAAAATTGAAATCCTAGTGAAATTCAAGTGAATGAAAAAAAGAACAAGTGAAAAGTGAATTTAATGAATTTCAAGCATAAAAGTGCAGTGCAGTAACTTGACAATTTGAACCTCTAAACACTCCCAAACTTAGTGGTTCAAAGTACTTAGAATACTAGAGACACTTAGGACTAAGCATTATCACCAAAACTTGAGTTTAGCTTGCTAGTAGCATAGATTCTTGAACTTGTGGCGTATGATATGCTTGGTAGCTTGAAACTCTGTTTTTCCCCTATATTTTGAGCATATTACTTGGTTGTACAGTGGTGGAAAACTGCACCTATTCACATAAAAACATTTCACAAAATTCACTTGAAAATTGCCTAAGTTCTGGTTACTAAATTGGACTGATTTTGCATCTAAATTGGCTTGAATTGTGTCTTCGGTTTGCTGTGAATTTTTCCAGTTTTGAGCATAAATTCGTGGCTGTCCAAACTACAGTAGTTTTGTTCATTGAGTACCTTTTATTGCTTGTCATTTTTGGACTCCTAAGTTTTGTCTTGAGTTTGAATTTCTTGGAATTCCTAAGCTTGACTCTAGAAACGTTCTTCTTTCACTTTGGGTACTTGATGTTGGTCCCTATGTGTGAATCTAGAGGGGGGAGGGGTGAATAGATTCTAGTTCCACTATAACCCAATTTTCACGAGTTTCTAATTCCTTTTAATTCAAACAAAACTATTCTTGATTACCTATCAATAGTTGAGACAGATAAGCGAGAAATATCAAAGATACACAGCGGAAATACCAAAAGGAAGAATCAGAAACACGTTAGTAATCAATATACAACGTAATCAATATCAGTATCTAACTGTTCCAGTTTTAGTTGATTACCGAGTCAATTACCGAGTTAATTATCAAGCCAATTGCAGAAATTAAACAGTTATAGCAATGATGGTAACGGTAAAAGAGAAGAAGGAAGAAGAAGAGTGCACGGTGATTTATCTTTGGTTCTACCATCGCCTACATCCAGTCCCAACCCAACAACTGTTGCGATCGGTCTTCCACTATCAAATGATCCCTTTTGTGTTCTTTTACATTCACTCTGCAACAAGCAACACAAAAACGAAATCAAAATACCCAAAAACCTGTCCTTTAACCCAAAGAACAGTTCTTCCCTGACCTTGGAACACCCAAGATCAAACCTTTGAGAACACGCTTCTCAAAGACCTTTACTCTATCCAGAGAGACCTCTCTCCTAGAGTAACAACCCAGAAACTAAAAAGGTAAACAAAAGATCAGTTTAGAAAACACCTGGAGTGCAGATCTGATCACAAAAGATAACACTATGAATACCACCCAGTCAGAGAAAAGATCAAGTTTTGCCCTTTCTTTTTGAAAACTTGATGAACTCTTGAAGTTCTTTATGGGTTTCTTGGAAAAGATGATGAACTCAGTTTAGAGAGAATTTGAAAGTGTATGAACTTTTCTAAAACTTATGTTCCAAGATCTTATGTTAATTTTTGAGAAAAGAGTATTTATATGTTCAATTAAAAACACAATTTGTAAACTTAATGATTTTCTAATAGGGGTAATCATTTGCCAAGTTGGTGTCGATTAAACTAGTGAACAATGGTTTCAGGGTGATTTTGGTTCATGACAATCGATTAACCTTGAGGGGGTATGTCGATTACTTGATGACAAATGAGTTCCACACTCTGTTACCTACTGTTGGTAGTTGATTACCTGCTGTTGGTAGTTAACTACCTACTGTTGGTAATCTATTACCTCAGTTGGTTACCAAAGACATTTTTAAAGCATTTTAGAGAGGGAAATCAAACATTTGACACATGAGAAATCACACTAGATTGTCAAGCTCTCCAGCGCATTCAAACAAAGAACAACCACATACATGCCTAAACTAAACAATCAATACATAGGAAACTCCTAGTTACATTTCATCTAAGAAAACCAAAATTACATAAACATCAAAAGCAAAACACCAAGAGAGACACCAAAGCATCTTCAAGCTTTAAGTCCAACAATCTCCCCCTTTTTGGTTTTGATGTACCAAATCTCAACCAAGGTTTTCCTAGAGGTTTAGGATGTGTGTTGATCTTCTAAGAATCCTGCAATTTTTAGAGATATCCAAATACGCAGTATATGCATTGCAGATTCACTGTATCATCTATCTTAAACAGAGCATTATACTATCAATCATCAAGTAGAATCATCCATACAAAAATATAAGACATGATTGAATTCACAATCATAGACCAAGAAAAAAAATTTAAATATAACAGAATCGGAATATAAAACATAACGTGAAAAAGAAATATTACAACCATATCGAATTGTTCAAGTTCAAATATCCAAAATTGTAAAATGTTCAGAGTTAAAGAGAAATCAAACATAAAGAGCATAAAGAGCAAAACAAATGCTACTCAATACTTGCTACTCTATTCTAGTCTACTCCCCCTGTCTAGGGTAACCTATAGCCATTCTCCCCCTATTTGGTATATCAATAAGCAAAAGAGAGAGAAGAGATAAGAAGGGAATACTAGAGTGCATCAAAGCAAGTATGAAGGGACTCCAGCAGCTCCTTGAGATCCAAGAAGCGGGCATTGTTTGCAGCCTCCATCTCGTCCAATCTTTTGGCAGTGGTAGCTTCCAGCTCATCCATCCGATCAATGACAATTGATTCAAAACGGGATTTAGGGATGTACTCCCCAGCCGCCGAATCATCATCATCAGAAGGTGGATCGGTTGCAGCTTCTGTTTGTTGTTGTTGTTGTGGTGCTTCTTCCCTTGGCACCCATCCAGCATCAGTTTTTGTCAATCGCATCATTTTCAATGCTTTGTCTCCAATGATGTGAATGTGATGGAGGACCATCCTTGACAAGAAGAGTTACAAGAGCCATGCACAAAAGAATTCAAGAAGAAATGGAGAGTCTACTCGAAAGTCAAAGCCAAGATTCAATTCAAGACTTATCCTTACTTTGTAATAGGACTTGTAACCTTCTAAAATTGTTGTAAAGATTATAACTAGATTAGGAACATTTAATTCGGGCCTCGCTGGGTGAATAAACGCGCGGCCTTATGTTTGTAATTGAACCAAAGTTTAGGAGTGTTTTTGTGAGAGAGTTGGGTAAAGACGATACCCACAGACTATAGCATTGGAATGTTTCCAGGATGGTAATCAATCGATTACCATAGACGCTACCATAGACGATACCAAAGACGCTCTTTCGTCTAATGCTGCATGCTGAACTCTTCCGTCTGAAGGTGTTCCGTCGACTCTTTCGATCTTCGCATCTTGAACTCTTTCCATCCGAAGATGTTTTGATCGATCTTCACATCTTGCCGAACTCTTCCGTCGAAGATGTTTAAATCGATGCTTCGTGCTGAACTCTTCCGTCTGAAGCTTATTCCGTCTGTGCCTTCACATGCTGAAATCTTCCGTCTGAAGATGTTCCATCTGACGCTCTTTCGTCTGATGCTTCATGCTGAACTCTTCCGTCTGAAGTTTGTTCCGTCTGTGCCTTCACATGCTGAACTCTTCCGTCTGAAGCTTGTTCCGTCTGTGCCTTCACATGCTGAACTATTCCGTTTGAAGCTTGTTCCGTCTGGGCCTTCACATGCGAAGCTTGTTCCGTCTGAGCTTTTACAAGCTACTGGAGTAATCGATTACCACAAAACATGCTTTTGAATGTTTTTAAATAATCTACTGGAGTAATCGCTTACCCATTTACAGTGATCAATTACCACGACTATTTTCTCGTTTTTTTCTTTCTTCCCTCTATATAAGAAACTGAGATAATCGATTTCCAACTGCTGGTAATCCATTACCTCGTTCTTGGGCTAATCTTTTGGGCTTTGTTCTCTTTTATAAGAAGTACAGGTGTGACTCTTCAATTCACCACTTAACCTCTTACTTCGAAACCCTTCATCTTCTTCCTCCAAACCCTAGTTTTCTCTCTCAACAATGGAAGAACAAGGTAAAGGTAAGAGAATCAAAATGAGGGCAAACCGCTAAAGTCAAGAGGAGATCAAAGGAAAGAAAAAGGTGGGAGAATCCTCCAAGAGGAAGAAACCTACCACCTCGGAGCAGTGAC
The DNA here is from genome assembly GCA_026586105.1 of Hylodesmum podocarpum. Taxonomy (NCBI): domain Eukaryota; kingdom Viridiplantae; phylum Streptophyta; class Magnoliopsida; order Fabales; family Fabaceae; genus Hylodesmum; species Hylodesmum podocarpum. The sequence goes on from JALJEV010000324.1 coordinate 6,094, forward strand.
TGTAAATTCCTCCTCCACAACCGCAAGTATCAGAAGTCAACCGGTGGTTCACTTCAAAGGGACAAGAGACACGGTTCAATCTGGATTTTGCGAACAAGGGTCTAGTTCCTCCGAAAATAGTTGACCTTGGATGGCTTGACAATCAGAGTTTCACATTCCAAACCTTCTTGAGGCAGCAGCATTTGGAGAGGTTTGTAGGGATGAAAGGATTCATCTATCCAGATTTGGTTCGAGTTTTCTACTCCAATCTCAAACCGAATATGGAGAGGCAAACTGTGACCTCTGAAATCAAAGGTATCAAATTTGGATATTGCTGGAATTCGAAAGGAAGGGATTATAGCACATGCAGACAAGCTCAGAGAGAAAGGGTTTGATTTGTAAAAAGATTCCTTCTTCATGAGCCTTCTGAGGAACCCTCAACACTGGGAAGAGGAGAGAAATTCTAAAAGAGCATCGGGCAAGAAAGTTACTATAATATTGGTGGCCTACAGAGATGATCGCTACTTCACTACCAGATGTTTCTTTGGATCTTGGCTGCAAGAGGAGCAAACCATGCCCGATTGATGAGAAGACATGATCTCATTCTTTGCTTTGAAGAACAACATTCAAGTAGATTGGACTCATGTGATCATGGACAACATGCTGAAGACAAGGAGACTTCTTGATAATAAGTGTCATTACTCTCTCTTTATTTCTAGACTAATTGAAATTTTTCAGATAGACACTACTGATGAAGCAAGAGAATTAGTCAAGGATGTTCATGTGAATAGAGTCAAGAGAATTAGTCAAGGAGCACTAAAGAAAATGAGACTCATCAAAACCGATGCTGGATGGATCACAAGAGAGGAACAACAGGCTTGACTTTACTTTCCATTGATTTCTTGCATTATATTTTCCTGTATCTTTCCGCTGTTATATCTCTGGTACATTGCTGATAATACAAGATAAAATTGAATCGGGAAAAGCGAGAAATAGTTTTAAGAAGGGAACTTGAATCTATTCACCCCCCCCTCTAGATTCATATAGGGACCAACAATTGGTATCAAGAGCTTCAACTAGTAAATCACTCTGGTAATCCTTCTTATTTCCCTATAATGGCTGGTAATCTTTTACCCTTCGCTGAAGGAGCTTCGATAAATAGACCTCCATTGTTCTGCGGTGATAACTATCCATTTTGGAAAGTTCGCATGAAGATCTTTATGGAATCTATTCACAGAAGTATCGCGGTGTGTGGTAAATGACTACAAAGTTCCAATAAAAATAGAGAATGGAAAAGAAATAGAGAAACCTTTTGAGGAATGGGACTTGGATGAGATTAGAAGGGCTGAAAATGATCTTAAAGGCCTTGAATATCATACACTAGACTTTGAATTCGATGAGTTTTTCGGGATATCTGCTTGCACAACTGGCAAAAGAAGCATGGGAGCTTATCAAGGTTACCCATGAAGTGCTGAGGTAAGAAGAGCTAGGAAGAACACACTCGTTAGGGAGTATGAGACTTTCGAATGCTCGGAGAGTCAATCATGGAAATGCAAAAAGAGATTCACACACATTATTAACCATCTCAAAGGGCTTGGAAAGAACTACATAAGAAGAAAAGGTGAATGTCAAGATTTGAAAATCATTAAATAGAAAGTGGCAATCTACGTGACGCCCATAACTGAATCAAAGAACCTTCTTTGCTATGACAAGTCTTTGGCTTGTTTGGGAAACTCGAGAGAATACGAAATGGACATGACTCGAATGGCGGATGAGGGAGGCGAGAAAAGACAAAAGAACTAAAGGAATTGCTCTCAAGATAGACAAATCTTGAAAGCAGAATCTGGATCCTCTGGTCGAAAGTGAAAATGATTTACAAGAAGACCAAGTGAACTTAATCGTAAAGAAGTTGAAAGTTCATGAAGAACAGCCTTAAGAAGAAAATTGGTCAACCTAGAAAAGGAGTCAAAAGCGAGGATAACACTTGGTTAAAGTAACTTGCTATGAATGTGGAAAGATTGGGCACTATAGGTCAGATTGTCAACCTTGAAAAGAAGCAACAACACTTGAAGTGAGAAAAGTGAAAATGAAAGAAATGCGAGAAAGAAAAAAAGAAAAAGAAGGCATACATAGCTTGGGACGCGAGGCTACACGTCTCAAACATTTGAAAGTGAAGATGAGGAGGCAAATCGTGCTTGATGGCTAAAACATCCAATGAGGTATGTGATACGAACTCAATTGTGGATGATTATGATGAATTACATTCTGCCTTTTGTGAGCTTTATAATCAGTTTGAAACCTTTGAAAAAAGAAAACATAAGTCTGAAAAGGAAATATCTATGCTAAAAAGGAAAATATGTGAACTAGAAAATGATAATTCAAAATTAAAAGAACTCAACATCTCTACAACTGTGTTCATATGAAACACTGGAAATACTAAGAATGCTAAATACAACTTGCACATATTGCATGAAACACGGGACATAAATCATATAAGCTGCATGATTAAGAAGAAAGGGATTTCAGTGGCAAATACAAATGGATTAAGAAAGTAACTTTTTGTAGCGATAACATGCATGGACCCTGAAGAAAGCGGGTACCACCACAAAATAAGTTCTTTTTCTCTTACGGGGAAAGCTTTGAGCAAGAAGCTCATTTGGTACTTAGGCGATTGTTTGCTCGAGGCATATGGCCCGGGTGATAGAAGGAACACAGAGCACCTTCACACCAAAGAATCGGAGTCGTTGTATATGGAGACAACAACAAAGGGAAAATTCTAGCTCTGAACTTTGGAAATAAGGCAAGCTGAGTGAAGAAGGAGTTGTGAGTGAAAACAAAGCAAGACTTGTGGCGAAAGGATACAATCAACAAGAAGGGATTGACTTTGAAGAAACCTTTGCTCTGTTGCAAGACTTGAAGTTGTTAGACTACTCTGGCATATGCTTGCATCAACAATTTCAAATTATACGAGATGGATGTAAAGAGTGCATTCCTGAATGGTTATATCAATGAAGAAGTCTATGTAGCTCGGCAGGATTCATAGATCTACTTGGCACTACACATCACAAACTTCGTAAAGCCTTGTATGGGTTAAAGTAGGCCCCTAGGCAATGGTATAATGACGGTAGAGTAAGTTTCTCATATCTAAAAGGATTCCTGAAGGTAAAGTAGATAAGACTTTGTTCATTAAGAACAAGTCGTCGACTACATTATTAGTTGAATTTATGTTGATGACATTATCTTTGGATCATCTAACCAACAACTTTGTGAAGAGTTTGTGAAAGATATCAGGGGAAGAATTTGATATGTCTATGATTGAAAGTAGGTTTCTTCTTAGGACTTCAAATCAAGCAAATGGAAGGTGGCACTTTCATACATCAGGCTAAGTATACTAAAGAACTTCTTAAGAAATATGATATGACAAATTGCAAAATGTCTAATACACCTATTTCTACTAACACTTATCTTGAGATTGATGAAGCAGGTGATGAAGTTGATACTACCTATCGAGAGGTGTTATAGGATCTTTACTTTATCTAACGATGCGAAGATGATATCATGTTTTTTACGTATGTTTTATGTCTTTAGATTTCAATCTACCGCCTTTTAGCAATCTCATTGGCTACGGTGAAGAAGATTCTTAAATACCTAAAAGGAACAATAAGTTGTGGACTATGGTATCCAAAAGGAACCTCACCACTACTTGTTGGTTTAGGTGACCTCGATTTTACATGGGTAGCAAAAGCGGATAGGAAAAGCACTAGTGGCACATGTCACATCTTGAAGAATGCTTGATATCTTGGAATACCAGAGAAAGCAAGCTAACGTGCTTATCATTTCTGGAATGGCAGAGAACAGGCTGGGGGAAGTTCTTTGTGCTCAGCGATTTGGTTGAAACAACATAAAGGACTTTGTGGGCTAAAGATAGATCCGCATTACCTTGAAATGCGATAACACAAGCAATATGATAAGTATCCTGCATCGCGACTTAAGAACCAAACACATTGAAGTCAGACATCACTTTATTGAGAGATCCACATCGAAAAAGGAGATTGTAACATTGAATTCATGTATTAGGAGAATCAATTAGCGATATATTATTTACCACAAAGAGGCATTACCAAAGGAAAGGTTACAAACTTAGATCAAACCCCTGTATATTGAAAGTGAGCAACATCTAAACTAAACCTTCTTACTTGATTACACTTATCCAAAACTGTTTTTTTTTAGAAAAAATTTTGGAAAACCTTTTCCAGGTAGAAATAATCATTACTACATGTGAAATTCACTCAGGAAGGCTTTAGGGGTAAGATGTCGATTACCATGACGACATAATCGATTGCAAAAAGCGTTCAGTTTTCAAAATCGAGAAAACCCCTTCGAGTAATCGACACGGCGATAATAGCAGAAGTTACCTGAGAACATGCTTTTGAATGTTTTTAGAATCACCGAGTAAACCATTAGCCATTATGAATCGATTACCACATTTTTTTCTGGTTTTTTTCTTTCTTCCTCATATAAGAAACTGAGATAATCGATTTCAAGCCGCCGGTAATCCATTACTCGTTTTCTTGGGCTAATTTTTTGGGCTTTGTTCTCTTTTATAAGAAATCAGTGTGACTCTTCAATTCACCACTCAACCTTTTTTACTTAAAACCCTTTCATCTTCTTCCTCCAAACCTCAGTTTTCTCTCTCAACAATGGAAGAACAAGTGTAAAGGTAAGAGAATCAAAATGAGAAACGAGCAGCTAGGTCGAGGAGATCAAAGGAAAGAAAGGTGGGAGAATCCTCCAGAGGAAGAAACCTACCACCTCGGAAGCGGCTGGCTAAAATTCCTCCTCCATGACCACAAGAGTATCGAGAGAGTCAGGGTGGTTCACTTCCAAAGGACAAGAGACACGGTTCAATGTCTGGTTTTTGTGAACAAAGGGAGTCTAAGTTCCTTAAGAAAATATCTTGACCTTGGATGAACAACGACAATCCAGGTTTCACATTCCAAACCTTCCTTGTAAGCTGACGTGACATTTTGGAGAGGTTTGTAGGGATGAAAAGGATTCATCTATCGATTTGGTTCGAGTTTTCTCTCAATCTCAAACCAAATATGGAGGGCAATGACGACCTCTGAAATCAAAGGTATCAAATTTGGATATTGGAATTCGAAAGGAAGGGATTATAGCACATGGAACAAAGAAAAACTTTAGAGAAAGAAAGTTTGATTTGCAAAAGATTCTTCTCATGAGCCTTAAGGAACCTCGACTTGGAAGAGGAAGAGATGCAGTAGCATGCAGGCGAGAAGGTCACCCTATAATATTAGTGTGACTCACGTGCAGATGATCGGCTACTTCACTACTGCTTGTTTGTTGGATCTTGGCTGCAAGAGGAGCAAACCATGCCCGGTTAGTGAGGAAGACATGATCCTCATTC
>JALJEV010000330.1:0-16663 GCA_026586105.1 Hylodesmum podocarpum
TTGCAGGATTCAGACTTGTCTTCGCATGGTCTATTTTGAGAAGCAATTCCTTTTCGAATTCTTGTCTCTTCTCGGTTCTCATCCACATTCGAGTTATATCCATTTCGCATTTCCTAGGTGCTTTCCTCAAACACCAAGACCGGTCATAGCAAGAAGGTTCTTTGATTCGCCATGGGCCGTCACCGTGTAGGCCGCCACTTTCTCGTTTAGCGATTTCGTAATCTCGCGTTCACAGGTTCTTCTTCAACGGTTCTCGCTAAGTCCTCGAGATGATTGATGCAGATTTATGTGTGAATCTCTTTGCATTTCCATTATTGATTCTCCTTTCTAACATTCTCAATATCTCCATACTCTTGAACGAAGTGTGTTCTTCTAACTCTTCGCTCACATTGATGTTGTCTTCACGATTACCATGATGAAGCTCCCATGCTTCTTTTGTTGTCAGATTACGCATATCTGAAAAACTCATCAATTCAAGGCAGTAGTGTATAATGTTCAAGGCCTTAGCATCATTTTCGGCCCTCCTAATCTCATCTATGTCCCAATCCTCAAATGCATTTTCTCTCTATCTCATTTCCATTTTTCTATTTTCATCGTGGAATCCTCAGAAGTCATTTACCACAAATGACAACATGCTTCTCGGAACAGATTCATAAAAGACCTTTCATGTAACTTTCCGCATCGGATAGTTATCTCCGTGTAACGTTTTGAGGTCTATTTATGAAGTCTTTCCACGTAAGTAAAAGATTACTACCCAATACAGGAACTACAAAGAGATTACTAGATTGATTAGTTAAAGCCTTTATACCAATTGTTGGTCCCTATATTTAATCTATGTAAAGTGAATAGATTCATTGCTCTCTATATCAACAATTTTTCTTCTCTCACTTCTTTCCTGATCTGATCTTTTATCTAGTTACAAGTAACGACGTGAGATATTACAAAGGATACCGAATGTAAAGCGAGAAAAAAACAAATTCATATAAGAGATAAGGTATAAAAAGAGTTTAGATAGATTTATCCTGGTTGGAAACTTTAAACTTTGTCAGGTCCCAACCCAACAATCTCACGTTGCGATCAGTTTTTCAACTACAATGATTCTTTGTGTCCAATAATCACGTTGCACAAACACAAAACAAATCAAAATACTCAAAACATATGTTCTTCACCTAAGAACATATCTTGATTCTTGATCCCTTCAAGAACCAACCTTGAAGTACCTCTCTCCAAAAAAACTCTTCAACTCTTCTGAGAACACCTTTCTCTTTAGAGTCTTAAACAAAAAACGAATACAAAGATAAAAGATCAGATAAGAGTACACCCGCTACATTTGTATGCTTGGTCAAGATAGCATCCAATGAATTCAACCATTCACACAGCCTTCATCTCAAGAGAAAATCTTTAAAAACTTTGAAGAGAATTCTTGTGTAAACATGGTTTTTTTACTCTTTTCGCTTCTTTCTGAAAAACTCAAAAGATCTCTCTCTTTTTTTTTTGAAACAACTAAAGAGGCTTTATTTAAAGCGCAAAGTTTATTTGAGATAAATTCTCGTGTGGTAACCAATTAATGATAGAGGTAATCGATTAACCCAGAGATTTGCCTTTCTTCGTTTTTCAAGATTTATAATCGGACACAGCTGAGTGGTGACGATTACTCCAGAGCAATTGGGGTTCCTCTCGTTTGTCCGTTGGTAATCGATTATAGTTACATGGTAATCGACATTTACTTAAAACCTTTTTGGAAACTAAAGTTTCTTTGGACTTTCCAAAAACAACAGTTCCAAAACTTTCAGCTCAAATCCCTCATCAGTATGATCCAAATTTCTTATGAAAGATTGAATAAAAACCACACACAAAGCCTATACTAAAACAATCAATACAATTAGCTCTATTTACAAATCTATCATATAAAGATAAAAAATTACAAGTATATCAAAACTAAACAAGAGACGATTTCTTCTGCAATTTTAAGTCCAACACAATAAAATGATGTAAGGCAGAATATAAGTGGCCGACAAATTTTTCAATTATGCAAAAATTTGAGTCAAAACAAGCAGTCACAATTTTCTTAACACTTCTTTGACACTTTGCTCTAAATAGCTTCAAATTTTTAACACTTCTTTGACACAAAATTTAATGTTGGACTTAAAGCTTGAAGATGCTTTGGAGTCTCTTGGTGTTTTGCTTTTGATGTTTATGTAATTTTGGTTTTCTTAGATGAATTGTAATTAGAGTTTCCCATGTATTGATTGTTTAGTTTAGGCATGTATGTGGTTGTTCTTTGTTGAATACCCCGGAGAGCTTGGGAATCTAGTGTGATTTCTCATGTATCAAATGTTTGATTTCCCACTCAAACTTGTTTTTGAAAATGTCTTTGGTAACCAATCGAGGTAATAGATTACCACGTAGGTAGTTAACTACAGGTAATCAACTACCAACATAGGTAACAGAGTGTGGACATTCATTTGTTACTGGAGTAATCAATTACCTCCCTCGGGTTAATCGATTACCATGGCTAAAAATCACCTTTGGAAACCTTTGTTCATGGTTTTAATCGATTACCAACCCCGCAATCGACATCTCCCTATCGACAAAAACATTAAGTTGCCCAAATTGAGTTTTTAATTGAATCTATAAATCTTTTTCTCAAAAAATTAACATAAGATCTTGGAACATAAGTTTTAGAACAGTTTATACACTTTCAAATTCTCTCTAAACTGAGTTTATCATCTATTCCAAGAAACCCATAAAGAACTTCAAGAGTTTATCAAGTTTTCAAAAAGTGGCAAAACTTGATCTTTTCTCCTGACTGGGTGGTATTCATTGTGTTTTTTTTGTGATCAGATCTACACCCAGGTGTTTTCTAAACTGATCTTTTGTTTACCTTTTGATTTCTGGGGTTGTTATTCTAGAGAGAGGTCTCTCTGGATAGAGTAAAGGTTTTTGAGAAGTGTGTTCTCAAAGGTTTGATCTTGGGTGTTCCAAAGGTCAGGGAAGAACTGTTCTTGGGTTAAAGAACAGAGTTTTGGGGTGTTTTGATTTCATTTTTGTGTTACTTGTTGCGAGAGTGAATGTAAAAGAACACAAAAGGGATCATTTGATAGTGGAAAACCGATCGCAACGCTTGTTGGGTTGGGACCGGATGTGGTGGGGCAAGGCCTAACCAGTATAAATCACTCAAGCACTTCCTTCTTCTTCCTTCTTCTTTTTACCGCTTACCATTAATTGCTGCTATCTTGGTTTATCTTCTGCAATTTGTTCAGAATTGACTTGGTAATTAACCTGTAATTGACCTGTAATCAACTAAAACTGAACAATTAGATACTGATATTGATTACGCTGTATATTGATTACTAACGTGTTTCTGATTTTCCTTTTGGTATTTCCGCTGTGTATCTTTGATATTTCTCGCTTATCATTTCTAATTATTGATAGGTAATCAAGAATAGTTTTGTTTTGAATTAAAAGGAAATCGCGAAAATTGGGCTATGGTGGAACTAGAATCTATTCACCCCCTCTAGATTCACACATAGGGACCAACAATTGGTACCAGAGCTTTATCTAGTAGGTTGCTCTAGATTTTGATCCATAGTTCCTTAGAAAGGCTTGTGAATCAATTACCATTCACGAAGATGCCTCTATTAACAGACCTCCTCTGTTTTGTGGTGATAACTATCCTTTTTGAAAAGTGAGGATGAAAATCTTTATGGAGTCTTGTACATAGAAGCATTTGACAAGCGGTTCATGGATCTGATTTCAAGGTCCCCACATACATAGAAAATGGGAATGAGATTGAAAACCATTTGAGAGATGGGAACAAGAAGAAATTAGGAGAGCTGAAAATGATGCAAAAGCTTTAAATATCATACATTCTCGCTTTGAATTCAGATGAATTTTTCAAATTTCAGCTTCAAGAAGCCCAAAGAAGCTTGGGATCTAATAAGGGTCACACACGAATGAACCGCTGAAGTACGAAGGCAAGAAAGAATACCTTGATCCAAGAATACGAAACCTTTAGAATGGCACAAGGTGAGTCCGTGATGGATATGAAAACGTTTCACACATCGTAAACCATCTCAAAGGACTTGGTAAGATCTTTGTTGAGGAAGAAGTCAATGTGAAGGTGCTGAAATCCTTGAGCAAAAATGGCTACCAACTGTCAATCAGAATCGAATCAAAGAACCTAGCCTTGATGACAAGTGCAGGGTTATTTGGTAAGTTGAGGGAATATGAAATGGATATGTCCCGTATTAGCCGATGAAGAACAAAAAGATAAGAAAGCCAAAGGTCTAGCACTCAAGATGGAAGACACGCCTAGTGAGAGCAATGCATCAAGCTGTGGTAGTGAATCTGAACAGAAAATATGAATCTCATGGTAAGGAAATTCAAAAGTTCATGAAGAGGAAACAATGATAAAAGAGATTCAACAATTCCAGAAAAAGCTTCAAGAGGAATGAGAGTTCATCTTCAAAGGTCACTTGTTATGAGTGTGGAAAAATGGGTCACTACAAATCGGAGTGCCCCAACATGAAGAAAGGTAAAATGTTGGAGCCTAGAAGAGTAGAACATGAAAGAAAGGCAAGAAGGACAGATTGTTAAAGAAAAAGGCATACATAGCTTTGGGAAGAGAATGATTCCTCAACCTCTAGTGGAAGTGATAATGAAGAAGCAAATTTGTGTCTCATGGCAAATCCAACATCCATGATGAGGTAAGTGATTCCGATTCATCTACTTTGACTATGATGAGCTGCAAACCGCTTTTTGAACTTTACAAGGAAGCCTAAAAAACTCAGGGCAAGTTGAACAAGGTTTTGAAAAACAAAATTACTGATTTGGAAAATGATATTACTGTTTTGAAAACCGATGTTCAAAGTTTGAAAAAGGAAATGATATCTTGAAACTACCCCTCGCTCAAAGTGTAAGTCTTTTGATGTCTCCTTGAAAAGGAATAACATGAAGTTCTTTGCATTTAGACAAACCAAAAAACAAAAACTTTCTCATGTAGTTATTGTATGAAATCTGGACATAACTCTTATAATTGCATAATTAGAAAGGAAGGAATAACTAGTGGATTGTTTAAATGGATTAGGAAAGATAGTCGCGGCAATTCTAACAATCTTAATGACCCAACATTTAGAAAATTTCAAAACAAAATGATATCTTTTTCTGTGTAGGTGTGTTTGAGAGCCAAACACTAACTTGGTATTTGGATAGCGGCTGCTCAAGACATATGACAGGCGACAAGAGCAATTTTATCCTTCAAATCAAAAGAATCTGGTTCAGTAGTGTATGGAGATAACAACAAAGGGAAAATACTGGGTATAGGTGCAGTTGGAGACAAATCCCAACACTGTGATTGAGGATGCATGTTTGTAAAGTTTTGAAAATTCAATCTTGAGTATTAGCCAACTATGCGACAAAGGTTATCAAGTATCATTCGATAATGGTTGCTGCAATATCAGTAGCAGTGACTCGAGTGAGGTATTAATGGTCGGTAAGAGACATGGTAACATCTACATCCTTGAACTTGATCATTCATCATCATATCATGCATGTCTTATGTCAAACGATGATTTATCATGGCTTTGGTATAGACGTATAGCTCATATTGATGTTCATCAATTTGAACAAGCTTTCTTCTAAGAACCTAGTACAAGGGTTACCTAATGAAGTTAAAAGGCCTATGTGATGCATGCTAGAAGGGCAAGCAGTCAGAAGCTCTTTAAACCAAAAATGTTGTTTCAACTTCTAGATTTCACTTGAGCTACTGCACATGGATCTCTTTGGTCCATCTAGAACTACTAGTTTGGGTGGAAACCTATATGGACTGGTTTAGTAGATGATTTCTCTCGTTTTGCTTAGGTTGCATTTATACCAAATAAAGACAAGACCCAAAGTTTTTTAAACTCTTGCCAAAAGGATACAAAATGAAAAAGATTTGAAAATCAAGTCTCTTAGAGTGATCATGGAGGGAATTTGAAAATGAACCTTTTGAAAATTTTGTGAAAAATATGGAATCGATCACAACTTTTCCGCCTCCAAGAACTCCGCAACAAAACGGGGTTGTTGAGAGGAAAAAAACAGATCTTTGATAGAACTAGCTAGAACTATGTTAAGGAGAGTGCACTTTTTAAACACTTTTGGGTTGATGCAATATTTCTGCTATGTTCTAAACAGAATAGTGATTCGTCCCTTTTTTAAAGAAAACCCCTATGAACTCTACAAAGACAAGAAACCTGGAATATTTCTCATTTTAGAAGTATTAAGTTGCAAATGTTTTTGTTCTGAATAATGGCAAAGAGCCACTTGGAAAGTTTGACGCTCAAGGCGGATGAGGGTGTGTTTATTGGGTATTCATCAACAAGTAAAGCATACAGAAGTTTCAATAAAAGGAGAATGTGCATTGAAGAATCTGTACACGCAAAGTTTGATGAATCTAATAATCCCCGGAAAGTTTGAAGTGGTGAGGTGTGTTTTTGTTGTCATGATGATGAGATTGCATTGGTGAAGACAGTAAAAGAACAGCAAACCAGTGTTTTTGTTGAATTACAGCAAGATACACCAACCAATTCTCATGACCATGCCAAGAGAATGGAGGAAACCAAGAGACTTATCTCTTGACAACATCATTGGTGACATCCATAAGGGAGTATCCACAAGATCCTCTCATAATATGTTCTGTGATGATTATGCATTTGTATCTCAATTTGAACCCTCTTGTGTTGATGATGCTATAAATGATGAATTTTGGATGAATGCTATGCATGAGGAGTTAAATCAATTTAAAAGGAATGACGTTTGGGAGTTAGTACCTTTTAATAGAGATATGAATCTAATTGGAACAAAATGGGTGTTTAAGAATAAGTTAGATGAAAATGGAATAGTGGTTAGGAATAAGGCAAGATTAGTAGCTAAGGGATATAATCAACAAGAAGGAATAGACTTTGATGAAACATATGCTTTGATTCTCTAGATTAGAAAAGCCGTAAGAGTCTTACTTGCTTTTGCTCCTCGCATTCATGATTTTAAGTTGTTTCAGGATGGATGTTAAAAGTGCGTTCTTAAATGGCTACATCAACGAGGAAGTCTTTGTTTCACAATCTCCTGGTTTCACTAACTTCAGTTACCCTGAGCATGTGTACAAGCTAAAGAAGGCCCTCTACGGTCTGAAGCAAGCCCCTAGACAATGCATGCAGGGAGAGTTTGACATGTCTATGATGGGAGAACTCAAATTCTTCCTAGGACTGCAAGTCAAGCAACTGAAAGAAGGAACCTTTATACATCAAGCAAAGTACACCAAAGAGTTGTTGAAGAAATTCGACATGGAAAGTTGTAAGATCTCTAATATACCTATGTCAACTAATCTCTTTTTAGATAATGATGCTACAGGACTAGAAGTGGACCAAACAAAGTACAGAAGGATCATTGGATCACTCTTGTATCTCACAAATGATGACAGACTGGATATAATGTTCTGTTTTGTGTTTGCGATTTCAACCGCTCCAAAACAATCACACATGACTCGCTGTGAAGAAAATTCTGAAGTATCTTAAAGGAACAACGTGAACTGCGGTTTTGTGGTATCCTAAAGGTACGTCCCTACTCTAGTCGGTTTTAGTGATTCAGATTTTGGCAGATGCAAAACAGATAGAAAAAGCACGCAGTGGTGTTTGTCACTTGTTTGAGAAAGCTTAGTCTCATGGTACAGCAAGAAACAAGCATGTGTTGCTCTATCAACAGCAGAAGGTAGTATAAAGTTGTGGTTGGTAGTAGTCAGGTTTCAAACCATTTGGTCAAGCAACAACTTGAGGATTTTGGACTAAAGCTTGATCACATTCCTATCAAGTGTGACAATACAAGTGCAATCAGTATCACTTTAAGAACCCGTTTTTGCACTCAGGACAAAGCATATTGAGGTGTGCCATCATTTCATAAGGGATCATGTTGAGAAAGGTGACAGGAAGTTGAGTTCATTGAAACGGAGAATCAACTCAGGATATTCCACAAAGCTCCCTACCTAGGAGAGATTCTTCAAACTTAGAACCAATCTTATATACTAAGTGAGGAACACCTCTCATGATTTCTCTAAGTATGGTAAGTTGGATCATTCATGGTGCTCCAACAAGGTGTAGTTCATTACATTATATAGTCATGACTAATTATATTTTCAAAACATGCAAAATCAAGTGTTTTCAGCAGCCTGATATAGATAATCGATTTACATTTCGTTTCAATCGGATACCTAGTCATGATTTCAAAGTTTTTGGTGAATTTTTGAGTAATCGACAACCCCACTGCAATCTATTACTCCCATTCGGTAATCGGGACACCCCACCTCTGACCGATTACCACGCATTTCAAAATGAGTTTCTTCCAGTTTGCCAGGAGCTACCAGAGTAATCGATTACCTTGGCTATTTATCGATTACCTTGGGCCTTCTTTCAAAGTTTTTGGTTACCATCGGAGTAATATCGATTACCACGTAAGGTAATCGATTACCTTCGCTCAATAAAGGTTTCAAGTGTTTTTCATGGTTTTGGGCCTAATCGATTACAATTTCTTGTGAGTCCAATACTTTGTCTATTCAATCTAACCCAATTGTGGAAGTTTTATAAGTGATTTTCAGGTTTTGGGGTTTCATTCTCTACACATCTCACAAACTCTAAAATCTCTTTCTTCTTCTTTCTAACCCTAAAAGCCCTTTCATCTTCTTCATCTTCTCCACCACCACCATCAATGGAAGAACAAGGACGAGGCAAGCGACTTTATCACTAGTAGGTCACAAGCCCTGGGCCAAGAGTTTCGCCCCGATCAAAGAAGGGTGAACCTCCTCCAAGAGGAAAGAACCCACATCTCTCGAGAAACCGTGGCACGCCCCAATCAATCCGTGGTTCACTCCTACTGCACAAGAATCACGTTTCTATGAGATTTCGCAAACAAGGAACGTTCACGCTAAGATTTTGGACTCGATGGCTGATGCACAAGGGTTCATTTCTCACTCCCTTTTGCTCCGAGATTAGAACCTTGAGAAATTTGTTGGTCCGAAGGGTCACATATACCCCTGATCTAGTGAGAGTTTTCTTACCAACCTCCTAACCACACCAAGCCACCTGAATGGTAATCTCCTGAGGTAAAAGGCAAACCTATGATTTGACTCATGACATATTTTCCTGCTTTGCTGGATTTAAGAATGAAGGTATACGTCCTACAATTGAGCACTTGCACACACAAGGAACCTTTTCACAAAGATTCGCTTCTTTTTGGAGCCTACTCAAGAATCCCGAGGCATGGGAAGGAAAGGTTGCAAGAAAGGAGCGGGAAGAAGATAACCTTACAACAACGGCTGGTCGAACGCCGATGATCGCTCTTTTCTTCACTATACAATTTGTCAGATCCTAGCTTCTAAAAGAGGAGAGCCAACTGCCGCTTAGATCAATGAGGAAGACATGGTGATGATGGCTGGGGCGCTGGAAAATGGCATTCAAATCGACCGGGCACATGTTGTGATGGGACAACATGCTCAAGACGAAGGTTATTTGACAAAAAACAAATGCCTTTCTATTCTCCGTTATTTCACGCTGCTTCAGCATTTTCAAAGTTGATACTACAATGAAAGTTATGGACTGGTGAAGGGTATCTACATCAGCTGGAGGACAAGAAAGCAAAGCGATGATACATTGACAAAACTGACATCGATAAAAGCAGGAAGAAGTCACAACAACAATAATAAATGTAGTTTCTAAACCGATCCACCTTCTCGATGATGATGATTCCCATGCATTGTATACATCTCAATCCCGCTTTTGAATCAATTGTCATTGATAGAATGGATGAGCTGAAGCTACCACCCGCTAAAAAAGATTGATGTGATATGGAGGTTTAGAGCAATGCTCGCTTCTTGGATCTCAAGGAGTCATTGAGTTCACTACACTTCCTCGCTTAGATGCACTCAGTACCCCCTTCTTATCACTCTTTCTCTCTTTTGCTTCTTGATATACCAAATAAAAGGGGAGAATGAATGAATGGTTGTGTTATCCTAGATAGGTATATACAGCATATTGGAGTAGTTTTTGCAGCATTTGGTTCTCGCGCTTTATGGTTGAACTGTTATTTCTTGCTATTTTGGGTTGCCTAATAATTTATGTTTTTGAGTTATTTGAACTTGAACAATTGATATGGTTGCATAGCTCTACTTTATAAGTTTATAGTTTATTCGGTTTATATTGATTTTGTTTTTAATTCTTCTGGTCTTAATCTATGATTGTGAACTGGAACTTCAGCCGTCCTTATATTGTTGGAACGGATGATTTTTACTTGATGGTTACAAGATAATGCTCTGCTTAAGATAGATAAGATCGTGAATCTGCAACGATATACCTATATTTGGATATTCTAACTAGCCTGTGGATTCTTAGAAGATCAACACACATCCTAAACCTCTAGGAAAACCTTCGTTGAGATTTGGTACATCAAAACCAAAAAGGGAGATTGTTGGACTTTAAAGTCAAGCATGCTTTGGAGTTCTTGTTGTTTTGCTTTTGATGTTTATGTAATTTTGGTTTTCTTAGATGAAATGTAATTAGGAGTTTCCTATGTATTGATTTCTGTTTTTAGTTTAGGCATGTACGTGGTTGTTCTTTGTTTGAATACACCGGAGAGCTTGGGAATCCAGGGATTTCTCATGTATCAAATGTTTGATTTCCCACTCAAACTTGTTTTGAAAATAAATTTCTTGCGTAATCAATCTAGGTAATAGACAAATAATAAAGTAGGTAGTTAAATTACCAACAAGAGGTAATCAACTACCAACAAAGAGGTAACAGAGTGTGACATTCATTTGAAGAGTAACTCGATTACCCTCAGTTAATCATTACCATGGCTAAAATCACCCCCTGGAAACCTTTTGTTCACTTCCGTTTAATCGGACAATAACCCCTGGTAGCTTTCCATTACCCCTATCAGTAAAACTACTGTCAGTTTGAATTGGAGTTTTTAATTGAATCTATAAATACTCTTTTCTCAAAAATTAATACAAGATCTAGAACATAAGTTTTAGAACAGCTTCATACACTTCTCAAATTCTCTCTAACCGAGTTTATCATCTTTTTCCAAGAAAACTCCATAAAAGAACTTCCAAGAGTTTATCAAGTTTTCATAAAGTTGTTGGGCAAACCTGACCTTCTCCTAATCGTGGTATTCATTGTGTTTTTCTTTCGAGACGACTACACTCCGTGTTTTCTAAACTGATCTTTTTTGTTTACCTTTGATTTTCTTGGGTTGTTACTCTGAGAGAGGTCTCTCCTGGATAGAGTAAAGGTCTTTGAGAAGTGTGTTCTCAAAGGTTTGATTCGGGTGTTCCAAGGTCATGGAAGAATTGTTCTTTTCGGTTAAAGGACAGGTTTTTGGGTGGTGGATTTGTTTTTTGTGTTGTTTGTTGTGCGCAGTGAATGTAAAAGAACACAAAAGGGATTGGCCTGATATGGAAACTGATCGCAATGCTTAAGTCGGGTCGACTGATGTATAGGTAATGTAATCCAGTATAATCATCGCGGCACTCTTTCTTCCTTCTTCTTTCTTTACCGCTTACCATTTAATGTTTATCTGTTATCTTCCCAATTTGTTCAAGAATTGACTTGCACTAACTTGGTAATTAACCTGTAATTGACTCTGTGAATCAATTAAAACTGAACAATAGATAACGAGTATTGATTACTACCGTATATTGATTACCAACGTGTTTCTGATTTTTCCTTTTGGTATTTCCGTACGTGTATCTTTGATATTTCTCGCTTATCTGTCTCAATTATTGATAGGTAATCAAGAATAGTTTTGTTTGAATTAAAAGGAAATAGAAACTCGCTGAAAATTGGGCTATAGTGGAACTAGAATCTATTCACCCCCTCTAGATTCACACATAGGGACCAACATACAAGTCCACTAAAATTCACTTCAAGTACTCAAAATTTCTAGTATTTTCAAGGCTCTTTTCTAGCTTTCTTTTGAATTTTCTCACTTGTTTTCTTCTTGTTTTGATTTCTTTTCACTTGATTTCTTTTCTATCACTTGTTTTCTTTTCTTTTCTTTTGTCTAAGCTACTAGACCGAGATATATTTTTCCTAAAACAAGCACTCCAAGCTCAACTACTAGTGCTAATGCTACTACAAGGTGTAATAGGGATTTAGACCTATAGTAAGCACTCTACTAGCATGTAATGATGTTGATGTCTCAATTTTGCATGTATGAACTTGAATGTACAGAATTATAGGCTCAAGTGCAGTACCAAAACAGAGGAAACAGAGCATACAATGATAGATAGCTCACGGTACACCAAATTTCACAAGAATTAGAAGCAAAATTGATACTAGAAGCAAGAATCAAGTGCTAATTGATGTTGAACTTTCATGAAATTAGTAATTACTACTAATTAAACTAGAATCACCGAACAAAACATGGATACATGACATATTTTCAGATTCAAAATCAAAACACAAGCTACTACAGGATCTACACAATGCACCGAACAAAAATTGAAGACAAGTTCAAAAACAAGGCTAATGGCTAATTAGACATGGATTTGAATGATTTTCTCAACAAGATTTCAAGACAACTCAAGGAACTCAAAGATGAACAAGAACATGACTCAAGGAAGAAGAAAATTCAAAAGAAAATTCAAGATCTAGAAGTTTAAACTCACGGATATGAAGTCCACTCTGAAGAAGGAACAAGCTCTTGACACACCCCCTGAGTGTAAGCCTTCCATGGAAGTCTCACTAAGCTTTTGCCCAATCTCACTTCTCAAGCTTGAACTTCATGGAATTATGGATGTAATTGCTAATTAGAACTCAAAGAAGAAGAAAGATATAAATGGAGTGAGAAGAAGATGAGAGCGCCATGCCCAGTTAACAAGCTCTTAGGTAGAATCGCCACATGGAGAATGCACCATGATAAGACCAAACAAGGTTTTCTCAAGAAACCTAGAGGAGGAACTTTCTCTCTCAAAGCAATGTGCTTCTTTCAAATTCATCAAAAAGTCATTACAATTGGAGAAAATTTACTACTTATACTGAAAGCTTGGCGCCGAAAATTTGAATCCAAGATCCATTCTAATCCTTGGATTAGTATTAGGATCAACTTATGGTAAACCAAGAAAGGCACCTCATTACGAATCACTAATCTATCCTTAGGATTAGTAAGTGATTCATGGTCACTTGGTCTGACAGCCAAAGGAAGCATGGAACATGTGTTGCAAGTTTGAATTTCCACCTCTTGATTGGATCTAGATCATGTGGTCGAATTCTCTTTTAGTACCATGATAAATGTGACTCAACTTTGAATTTTGGCCTCTTGATTGGATCAAGATCAAGTGATGCTAATTCACTCTTGCATTGGTGCCTTAAGCATGCTTCTCCACGACTCGATCTCCTCCCTTGATGGAGAATAGATTAAATGGCCAAAGTTTGAAAGGAGTTAGTGGAATTTCCACTAACTTCCCTCCAAAATCTCCCACTCTCTAGGAGAGTGTGCGCCACTCTCTCACACTTAGCATACATAATTCAAGTCTTTCTAGCTTAAGACAAAGTCGTAGTACACACTTGCCAAAATAAACCAAATTATTGAGTTCTAAATCCTAATTACAAGTTCAAATAATCCTAAGACTATTACAGAGGCTTTTGACCAAGAGGCTTGTTGACTTTCTTGTTGACTTTGACTTTGGGTCAACTTCAACTTCTTCTTCTCTTGCATCCTTTTGAGCATTGACCTTGTAACTTCCTGAGTATCGTTGACTTATGGTTGTGGTAGATGGACCTTCATCGTAAGTCCGCGATTGCCAAGCTTGACTCCAAGCTTTTAATCTTAACCCTTGGATTAGAATCCTATCTAAGGGTAACTAATTTTTTTATTACAAGTTTAGGCCCAAATTAAATCTTTAAAACAATTACATAATTGAAAGAAAAACTACTAACTAAGCCTAAACGATTAAAACATTTCGCTGAAAATTCTGGAAGCATTCCAATCGTTAACTTCAAGCTCATTTTCCAACTAGTTTCCTTCGAAATGGGTTTTTGGTGTCTTCATAACTTTTGTAGCCCTTGAAGTCTACTTTAATTTGGCACCAACATCACCTCAATTGGATTTGTGTAGTACGTGAGTTATGGTCGAAATATTGAACCTAATTGACAAGTAAAAACATTGCTGGAATTTATTGTAAACCCAATTTATTAAAGATTAAGGTTGGAGAGTTTGGTTGGGCTTTTTGAGATGGATGGTCCTCCATCATATGATGATGAAAGATCAAGTTCAAAAGAATGTAGATGTTGTTGTGTCTCTTACCGACCATTATACCTCATTCGGATCTATTACTTGATTGGGCAGACTCATCACGTTAAAGATACCTTGCTTAGCTTTGCAGATTGGCTAATACTAAGAAGATTGAATTTAAAACCTTCTACAAGCAGAACATCTTCAATTGCGAGTGTTGGATTTGTCTCCAACAACACCAATACCAAAATTTTACTGTTTTTTTTATCTCCATAAACTCTCTAAACAGATTCCTTTGATTTGAAGGAGATAAAATTGCTCTTGTCTGATCTGTATGCCTTGAACAACGCTTATCCAAATACCAAGTTGAGTGTAACTAACGTCGATGCAATCCTCAAGGAGAAGAGCATATAATAACGGATCTTCGTAATAACTGTTTGATGAAGGCTTGGACAAATGGCTAAGAAGTCACGACCTCGAGGAGAAAAAGAAATAGAAAACGGAATGAGTTTAGAGATGGAAGCGCTATGGCAAGTGCCAATAAGCTAGAGGTGGAACCGCCACAATGGAAAAGGAAGCCATTGATGAGATTCAAGGTTCTTCACAAGAACACAAGAGAGAACACTCTCAAGAATAAGCTCTTAGCTTAATTCAATATTCAAAAAATTCATCAAAAGTTTTTGAATTACAAAGGAAATCCTATTTATACTACTAAGGTGTGGAGCTAGCTTGCTATGCAAGGAATTAATGTCCACCATTGGATTAGATTCTAATCTAATGGCCACGGGAGGAAGCTTGTGGTGCAAGTTTGATTAACTTGGAGAACAAGGATCAATCCTCCACCCTTGGATGTAGATCCTCATCCAATGGTCACGGCGTCAAGCTTGCACTCCAAGCTTCTAAGCTTAGCCCTTGGATTAGTATCCTCATCTAATGGTCTCGGTGCCAAGCTTGCACTCCAAGCTTCTAAGCTTAACCCTTGGATTAGAATCCTATCTAAGGGTCACTAATTCTCTTTTTATTACAATTTTAGGCCCAAATTAAATCCTTAAAACAATTACATAATTGAAAGAAAACTATTAATAAGCCTAAATATTAAAACATTTCGCTGAAAATTCCTGGAAGAATTCCAAAGCTAACTTCAAGCTCATTTTCCAACTAGTTGCAGTTCGAACTGGGTTTTGGTGTCTCATAGATTTTGTAGCCCTTGAAGTCTTCTTTAATTTGGCACCAATAATGCCTCAATTGGACTTGTGTAGCTCGAGTTATGATCGAAATACTGAAACAGTTCAGATGAAAAAATCAGCAGCGAATTTTATTAGAAGCCCAAAATTGAAAACTAAGGTTGGAGAGTTTGGTTGGGCTTTTGGAGATGGTCCTCCATCAAACCCTCCTTCTTATGGTAAACTTGTCCCCAAGTTGACTTGAGCTCCACCTACAATAAAATTCCACCCGGATCAAAGATTAAACACACCCTTTCAAGTTTTATATTTAATAACAAAGTGTATTGTCTATCATCATTAATACAATCAAGAGAATTTAGTAGAAATAATATAATTTTTGCTTCAAGACATGAGCAAAATCCCAAGTGATCTTTAATTTCTTTTCTTATAAGTTGACATTTTGTCTTCCATGAAGTGTGTGGGAAATTTTGATGTACCTTCCTTCTTAGATTCTTCCAACACCCTAAATATTCATCCCTATGAAAATATTGGTTAATAGGCACAATCATAAAATCTAAATTTTCATACTCAAGAATTGTTTGAGGCTTAAAGCCACAAGACTCTAGTGTATAATATGAAATCTAGCCACAAGATTACTTCTCTTTTCAAAAATCAAAGCTTACTTCTCTTTTCAAAAACAAAATATGGGTTTCCAAATCACTTAGCTTGATTATCAAAGCGGATTCAAATTCTCTTAGAAGCATAAACCAACTAAATCACTAAACTCAAAGCCTAAAGGTAAACAATCAATACAATTGAGATCCTATTTACACAACTATTAAAACTCAAGTTTACAAATGCATCAAAATCAAAATCCAAGAGTAAGACTTCTTCATGATTTAAGTCTAACATATGGTGCTTATGTATTTTCTAAGATAAATCTTAAGAGTGGTTACCATCAAATTAGGATGAAACAAGGAGATCAATGGAAATCTCATTTAAGTCTAAATTTGGCTTGTATAAGTGGTTTGTTATGCCTTTTGGCTTGTCAAATGCACCTAGTACCTTTATGAGACTTATGAAACATGTTTTAAGAGAGTTTCTAGGAAGTTTTTTGTTGTTTACTTTGATGATATATTGATTTATAGTAAAAAATTCCTTG
Organism: Hylodesmum podocarpum; assembly: GCA_026586105.1. Classification (NCBI taxonomy): domain Eukaryota; kingdom Viridiplantae; phylum Streptophyta; class Magnoliopsida; order Fabales; family Fabaceae; genus Hylodesmum; species Hylodesmum podocarpum. The sequence continues at coordinate 16,585 of JALJEV010000330.1, forward strand.
AGCATTTAACACACTTGCGGTTTGTTTTAGAGGTACTTAGGAAGGTGATGTAGGAACATCTAGGACAAGAAGAAGCATA
>JALJEV010000331.1:0-33613 GCA_026586105.1 Hylodesmum podocarpum
TATCATATTTGTCTAATGTTAGTCTTTGATTTAGTGTTTTGTTAGTTTTATAGGATTTTCGTGTATTTTTAAGTCATTTTATCCATTTTCTTGTTAATTGTAGATTGATTGAAGAGAAGATAGAAGCTTGGAAGGAAAGCCCACGAACATAAGACGAATAATCCCATTGAAGCAAGAAAGTCCGTCAATTTGCAAAATATGAAGTGCAAGTGGCAACTCGTATCGTCGTGGATGCGACAACAGACGGAAACAAGCATCAAGCCTCGACGCAACCGCATCGTGCCAAAAGAGTAGAGCAAACCAACCCTCAAGTTGAGCATCCAAGGCTGTTAAAATGGTATCGTCTGAAGAAACGCGCCAGGGCGCACTCATGGGGCGCCTTCATACCCTGCTTGCGGCAAAAATGCGCTAGGGCGCGCTCAAGGGCGCGCTCATGCCATCCTTACTTATTCAATCGCGCCAGGGCGCGAGTTCACTCAATACAGGGCGCGTTTCGTACCTTATGAAAGCTCAGACGAAAGATCTCACAGACGGAAGAACACTTAGCATGAAAGACTGTTCAATTTGTGCACTTCTCGAGACTTGCAGTAAGTAAATGAAAGTCGTAGTCATCTGTATCGTCTGAGGGTGTTAACGAAAGTATTGTCTGAAGGAATCAATTGAAGGTTTCATCAGACGAAAGCGAGCTCATCAGACAAAACCGAGCCACATCAGACGAAAGACTTGACAGACGCAAGAACTCTTGTTCCGTCTGATGGGTTGTTCCGTCTATACTTGATTCATCTGAGTTGTTCATCTATGCTTATTTCACCTGAAGAGCTATTCCGTCTGTGCATGCTTCTTATGGAGTTGCTTCGTCCATACAAGTATTTTCCAAGTCACTTCGCGTGCGTGCTTACTTCGTCTGAGTGTTAACTTTATTTCATATGAGATGAAGCAAAACTGACAGCCAAGACAAACGATACGAAGCAAAAGACAGACGAAGCCAAGACAGATGATATGAAGATTTCATCAGACGGAAGCAATAACTTGCAGTTACAGTTGCCACGCTGTCAGAATCAAGCAAGTTTATGCATTCAAACTGTCACAATGCACCTGGACGTGATTCCAGTAAATGGGGGAACACTTCTTCACCTATAAAAGGAAGTATTGGGCGCGAAAATAAGGGGGATTCGAATTGTAAAAAATCCACAACTAACATTACTCTGTTTTTCCCTTCTCTTGCGAGTTTCTCTCGTTTTTCTCTTCTCCACTTTCATTCTCCTTCTCTCTCCATCAACCTTGAGATTCCTGAGTTTGTGAGTTGCGAAAGCATAATCAAGCAATTATGGAGCTTCTCTGGTGTTTGATTTCTGTTTTGTTTCTTTCTTTTCTCATTTCCATGTTAGGCTAAATTCTGCAGTTAGGAATGGGGATGTTGATTTCAGAATTCTTGTAATGAATCTCTTCTGTTAATCCAAGTATAATTCCACCGAATTGATTGATCTCTTCCCTGCTTAATGCTTATTCTTGGGATTTAATTCATGAAACTCAAATAGAGATAGAGATATTAATGTTTGATTGAATTGAACTCTGTCTTGAGAATTTGTATCTCGTGTCAACTATGAGATCGAGAGATGAATAGTTGAAGAAGGAGAGGAAATGTATCACTATGGTAGTGCATGAGTCTAGAGATAGAACTTGCATATTATGAGATGTTGTAACGAATTCATCTGTTCGCTTCTTGAATGAATCTCTGTTTTCACCTAAGAGATTAGGGATGATAGTAGGCATTCAAAGGGACTAAGACCTAGAGATAGGATTAGTCTACGGTATCACGAATTCTAGTCTCCAATTGAGTGAGATTTGCTAGATTAACATAGGAAGTAGTTACTTGAGGAAGGAATCAACTGAACCAATTCCCTAACTGTATTTCATCATCTTTGAAACGTAAACATTTACTTGCTTCCTTTACTTTACAGTATTGCGTTATTTTACACAATAGCTTAGTTTTACATACATCATTCATTCCCTGATTCGTCCTAATAGCAAAGCATGTTGAGCATTTGGTAATTCACAATCAGTCTCTGTGGTTCGACAACCTTTTCTCACTATTTCTAAACTTGTGACGACCGGTACACTTGCCGAAAGATTGACACATACATACATACTTTTAATTAGTCAACAATTTGTCAATGCATAATATGCATTCTTAATTACCAAATAATAGTAATAATTCATTTATTAATTAAATAATAAAGTAATAAGCATAAGAAAACTAAGCGAATGGTCATTTTGGTCCTAGCTAGTGTTTGGAAAATGTCACAATTCTGGTAGCTGTTTGCATCAATTCATAAGTCCTGTTGCGTTGTCTTTCTTTCTCTATTGCATTGGATACTAATTTCAAGAACAACAATATTTTAATTTAAACGCGAGACACCAAGGGTAACAACAACAGAGAACCCAACGCAATGCAAAAGAGTCAGAGTATATTTCTATATTATACAAAAATCATTAGCACACACATCTTATTTGTTGCAATGCAATAAAGATACAAGTCTCCAACATGAACCCATCATCATGCTCAACAACGAAAATGGAAATGCAAAAGTTGAGTCCAAACGCGTACCTTTTAGTCGTGTTTCGCGAAGGAGGAAGGTGGCAGGAGGAGCGCGCCAGTGACGGAGGGATTCGCCGGTGACGGAGCGGTTCGCCGGTTGAGAGATTGAGGGAGAAGGTCAAGAGAGAAGAAGAAGGTTCAGAGAGAAAATGAAGGGTTTCAGTGAAGTGATGGAGAAAGAATGGAGGGAGAAGAGGGGTGTCGCGAAGAAGATGATGTGCACCCAACAGACTACAACGGTTTTAATTGAACCGTCGTAGTCTGTAGGTGAAATATTACACAATTGCCATCAGATAACAGACTACGATGGTTTCAATTGGAACCGTCGTAGTCTATAACGAGATTATTACAAAAATGCCACCGCGTCACATACTACGACGGTTTCTAAGAACCGTCGTAGTATGCGCGTAGTGGAATGCCATTTTTCTACTAGTGTTATCTCCTTTTCCCTCAACTCATTTTTCCTTTAACTCCTTTTCTTTTAACTCATTTTCTCTTCTCAAATACTTAGTTTCTTTTCTCTCATACTCTTCTTTAATCATTCTCTCTTTGCTATCTCTATATTCCTTCTTAGATTCATAGTAATCTCTATCACTTTGAATTATGATATCTCTCTTATTTTTCTCTTCTCTCATTTTTTTTCTTACGCTCTTCCCTTAGTCTCCTCTCAAGGTCCTCCATCTTACTCTCTTCTTCCCTCAACCGCCTAACATTTTCCCTTCTCAAGTCATTCAAATCGTTTTTTATAATTGTTTCAAATTTGTCCAGTGTCTCCATAAAGCATTTAAAAAATCTAACATCACTAGGACGTATTTGGTCTTTAATATTTGGGGAAATATCACCCATGGCTGAAAAGAAAGATGTTAGAAGCAATAATAATATAAGAGACAAGGTCCTTTCTACTCACTAAGTGTTTCACTCAACACTCTTGTTTACACTCTATATTGTACTCCCTAGCCTTTTTCCTCTCAACTCTCACTTAAGGTTTCTTGAGAAACCTTTATCAATTTTCAAGTCCAATTTTATCCAAGTGAAAGAGGAACAATTCAGCCAAAAAACTTAAGGAAATTCAAAGGAGACAAATACTCAAGACAAAACTATTAGGAAGCCAAAGAAGACAAACAATAAAAGGACACTTAATGAAGAAAATTTAGCTACTCAAAAGGAGAATTTATATGAGACAATGGCTACTCTAGATAATACAAATAAAATGAAGAAAAACAACACTTTATAACTGGAAAAATTTAAATCAAAGAACTAAAAGAATTTGGACACAAGAACAAGTACTAATGTGGGAAAAATTTTCAGACAATAGTTACTAATTTTCCGAAATTCTGAGCACTCATAAACATATGAAATGGTGTTGGAAAACTATGAAACCTTCACTTTGAGCTTATATATGTATATACTATCAAATCAAGCCCCAAACAACCATCAAAACCCAGGTTAACACGTTGAACAAAGTGCAAACCGAAACTGTCACAAAAATCTGGAAAATCGTCACTAACAGCTAGAATTTGCAATGGAATTTGTCCAATTTGTCATGAATTTGTGGGGGTTGTTTTGGATGAATTTAAGGAAACAAATAAGCTCAAAATAGGTGCAGGGCAACCACAAAACAGAGGTCAAAATACAAGAAAAAACATGGCTTATATATATAGGCACATGCAAAACACACCACAAGTTCAAATATCACGCTATTAACAAAATTGACTCAATTTATGATGATGATGCTTCAGCCTAATGAGAAATAAAGTCAAACTGAACTTGGATACTAATTTTGTGATTGTGTAAGGAGCCTAAACAGCCAAGGTACTACACACAAATTTTCCAAAATTTTCTACTCACAAGAACTATTACTTTTGACACTTTATTTTCTTTAACTCTTTTCTTGTATTTTCTTTTGATTCTTTCTTTTGAGTATTTTTCTATTGATCTTTTCTTTTCTTTTGTTTTTCTATATTTTTCTTTTGGCTATACTTTGTTGGAAGGTCCAATTAAAGGCTCAAAACTCAACTAAGTCAAGTCAAACTTTGCTAACAAGCAAGATAATGGATATAGATGGTAATTTGAACTTGTAATGAGTAATGCATGTAATAATGACACATATAATCACTAATTAAGCCAAGTATAATGCAGACAAGTCAAATTCCAGCAAAGGTGACACAAATTACACATTGAGAAATTTTATCAAACATATGGAGATATGAACTAGTATGTATCTAACATGTAAAATAGGCCATATGTGACATACCCAATTGATGTGTAATATATAGAAATGATATGGACAACCAACCAAGACTAAAACAAGCATTCCAATGAAGCAAAATTGAAATAAAAAGATAAGCACAAGACTCAATACCAAAAGTGATTTACAAGAAGGTGAAGAACAAGCTCTAAATACCAAATTTGATGCAAACTCATGAGGAACTTGGAAGGGATCTTCATGGATAAGCAAGTAGTTGCCCCAATCTTCATTCATCAACCTTCAATCACTCTTAAACACTCTTGATCTTACAAAAATGCAGCAAGAAACTCATGGTCAAGGTGTTAATTAATGAAACTAAATCAAAGGGAGAAGAAAAGATAAAATGGAGAAGACAAGAATAGTGAGAGCGCCATGAATTAGAAATTCAATAAGCTCTTAGGAAGAATCGCCACTTGGATGCAAGGATACATAATAAGATTTAAGATTTCAAGAAGAAAAACCTAGGAGAGCTTCACTCCTTTCAAGAGAAACAATTCTCAATTTTCATTCATTTTGACTAAAATTGAGTACAATGAGAAAGTTGACCAACTTAAATGAAAGTGCAATGGGCCTAAGGTTAGAAATCTGAAATGTTCTCCATCCTAAGACGAAATGAGTGATCAATGGTGAGATGAGAGGCACCATAGGCTGAGCACACTTTAAAACTACAAGGCCAAATTCAATTCTTAAAACAAATACATAATTGAAAAGAAACTAATAGGCCTAAACACTTAATCAGATCACTGGAAAATCCTGGTAGCATTCCAACGTTAACTTCAAGCTCCATTTCTTCCTAGATTCAGTCCGGACTGAGCTTTGGTGTTTTCATAACTTTTCTAAACCTTTAAGTTAAATTTAAAATGGCATAAAGATGAACTTAATTGGAGTTTTTTAACCCACATTATGCTCGAAATACTGAACCTGGTCAGCACCCTGCTGGAACATCCTGGCAGTATCCAAACGTTACTTTCAAGCCTAATTTCCTCCTAGATGCAGTTCGAATTGAGTTTTTGTGTCTTCATAGATTTTGTAGCCCTTTAAGTCAGATTTAAAAAGACACAAAGGAAAGCTAAATTGGAGTTGTGTAGCCCAAGTCATGCTCCGAATACTAAAGCTGGTCAGACAGTCAGAAACTTATCGAATTTTATTAGAAGCTCAATTTATTAAAAAGTAAGGTTGAAGAGTTTGTTGAGCTTTTGGAGATGGTCCTCCATTGGGTTTTGGTCAAGACCTAAAAAGAAGAACTCAAACAAAATGAAAAAGGAAAAAGGTGCATACAATTTTTGTTCACATGTTTTTATAGACCTAAGATACTTGGGATGCAAGTTAGCAAAAACTAACTGTTCTTACTGGATTTTGAGGTGGTCCGAGCTCAGCTCGGCCTTGAGAGATCCGGCGGCGTGAGGGGTTGGAACCCTCGTTGATTTGTATGAGTGATTTAGGTTTAATTTTGTATATCATTTATGAGTCCTCTATCAGTATTTATAGGGATCATAATTAGGGTTCCATATCCGTTAATTTCATGGGGAAGATTGCTTCAGGCCCAAGAATCCCGATATATTAGGGAATATATATGGTTCAGATTTGTTTAGATTTGTTCTGTTTATGTCCATCTCAGCCCGGTCAGTGAGGTGAGCCCGGTACACTAACCTAACTTGGGCACCAAGTTTAATCTAAATTCAGACAAAAACTAATATAATCTTGGGCAAGTTGAATATAAATCTAAACAAAATTTAATCTAATCTTGGGCGGCATGTTTAATCTAAATCTAAACAAAATCCGATCTAACTTGACCTAGTTATTCTAAAACAATGAACAAAACATCCAAGAATAATAACGGTTCATGGTCGTGAGCTTTGGGCTCACTTACAAGGCCTTTCAATTTAAACAGTTCGCTGGAAAATTCTGTCAGCATACAAACGTTAACTTCAAGGCCAATTTTCTCCAAGATGAAATCCGAACTTGACTTTGGTGTCTTCATAGCTTTTGTAGCCCTTTAATTCTTCTTTAAAAGGAAACCAGGAGGAACTTAATTAGAGTTGTATAGCCCAAGTTATACTCGAAATACTAAACCTGATCATGCGCCAAAAATAAAAATGAATTTATCTCAAGCTCAATTTCAAAGAGTAAGGTCCTTCTTCTTCTTTGACTTTGATTTGAGCATTGACCTCCTCCTCTAGCTTTAGCTTGGAGCTTTCCCACTTCTTCTTCAATCTTCCTTTGCATGCTTCTAGTAATCCTTTGAGATGTTCCTACATATGAGAATTTTACCACTAACATAATCACTCATCCATGTTGGAGGTTGTCTTTCACGAGATTGTCACAACTCTCTTACTTTCTCCTCACCCTCACTAAAACCATCTTTTTCATCAATATCCTCTCCTACCTCTCCATCAACTATTTATGTATTCTCATTTTTATTCCTCCTTTCTTCATTCTCATCATTACCATCACCACATTCTAAATCTACTGTTTTTTTTTTATTTCTACAACTCGTAATCCCATTGCTTCTCTTCTTCAAAAATTACATCTCTACTCATAACAACTCTCTTAGCTAAAGGGTCGAATAACCTGTAACCTTTTGATTACTCAGTAACTCCCAATAGCACGCAAGTAATGTTTCTATTATCAAGCTTAGTCCTTTTTTCTTCTTGAATGTGAACATGTGCTATGCAACCAAAGACCTGAAAATGATCTACTGATGGTTTCACCCCACTCCAAGCCTCTTCTGGTGTAACATCTTTGACTGCTAATGCAGGGCACCTATTTAGGATATAAATAGTCCAATTTACTGCCTCTGGCCAAAATGACTTGGGAACATTTTTATTAGATAACATGTAACGAACCATGTTCATCACAGTTCTATTTTTTCTCTCAGCGACACCATTCTGTTGTGGAGTATAAGGAATGGTCAGTTGCCTCTTGATCCCACTTTGTTTACAAAATTCATTGAACTCATTTGAATTGATTTCTCCCCCTCTGTCAATGCGAAGACACTTAACAAATAACCCTGTCGCTTTTTCAACCATAGTTTTGAAGCATTTAAAGAGGCTTAAAGTCTCTGACTTTTCTTCCAAGAAGTACACCCATACTTTTCTACTATAATCGTCAATGAATATTGAAATGTACCTCTTATTGTTATTAGATGTAGGAGTGATTGAACCATTGATATCTGCATGAATAAGGTCCAATTTTTGAGTGGCTCTCCAAGTACTCTTCTTTGGAATAGGATCACGGTGTTGCTTCTCATTGATGTAGTTAATGCATGTCACACTTGAGTTAGAGAATTTAGGAAGTCCATGTACCACATTCTTGTTCAACAAGGTTTTCAATCCCTTGTAACTCAGATGACTATACCTCTGATGCCAAAGATGAAACAAATTTTGAGTTCGTGTGTGAAGGCATTGGTCATATAGTATCTGAGAAGAAGTTTGAGACTGAGGTTGAGGTAGTAGTATAAACATCCGATTGACACTAATGTTGGTTTGAATTACCAAACCCTTCACTGGATGAAATATCTTGCACATCCCTCCCTTGATCAGAATGGCCAAACCTCATTCTTGCAACTGTCCGATGCTCAAGAGATTACTTTTTAATTCTGAAATATAGTAGACCTCAACAACAACATGATTAACTCCATTTAGCAATATCTTCACAGTTCCCTTTCCCATCACATTCATATTGTTTCCCAATTTTACTGAGTGGCAAAAACTCTCATTGAGATCATGGAACATATTTCGATTACCACACATGTGATTAGAACACCCTGAATCAAGAAATCATGCATCTTCTCTATTGACTTGATGCAACTCTACTTAAGACATCAAAAACATTTCTTCTTCCTCGTTAAATTCTACATAATTTGCTTCTTTGTTCTTGGAAGGATATTCATACTGGTGTCCTAGTTGATGACAACGGTAACACTCCATTGTTGCCTTGTTGAAGATTGTTTGACCTCTTGCTCTACCTCTATAGGTATCACGACCATGACCTCTTTCAAATGTCACTTTCAAAGCCTGCTCCTCACCATTTAGGCGGTGAAACTTCTGTTCATGCACTATTAATGAGCTTTGTAACTCATCAACAGTAAGAGCACCAATGTCTTTTGACTCTTCGATAGAACATACAACATAGTTGAATTTTTCTATTAAAGAGCGTAGAATCTTTTCAACCACTTTAACATCCTGCATATCTTCTCCATAAAGTTTCATCTTGTTGGCCACTATCATAACCATAGAGAAGTACTTTGTTACTCCTTCATTGGACCGCATCTCAAAAGTTTTAAATTCTTTGCGAAGAACTTGAAGATGATAGATACCTCTTGACCCTAGCATTGCCTTTAAATTTCTTCTTCATGACATCACATATATCTTTGGCAGTGTCTTTCTTGAGGATGGTGTCTAGAACAGTTCGGTAGATGACGTGGAAGAGATAATTCTTTACTTTCAGGTCCTTCAATTTCATCTCATCAGTCTTCTTTTGTTGTGCCCCAGTTTGCGTCGATGCATTTGGGAGCTCAATATAGTTGTGCTCCACCAGCTCCCAATATTCTTTAGATCTTAGAAATTTTTTCATGAGCAGGCTCCAGTGGTCATAGTGTCCATCAAAGCGAGGGATGGCTGGTTGGACAAAACTCCCTTCTGAAGTCATCTTCACTGCTATCACAATAGTTTCAAGTACTGTTGCTACTTTGATTGGATTAGGCCTAGTGGGGACTCTGATACCAAACTGTTGGGAACTTAAGTTAAAGATGAAACTAAAGGCAGAAACAAAGTAAATAGAATTGAATGACTTGATTTTATTAACATTAACTTTGGCTTCAATAACCATAAGTACATAATCATAACTGAAACTAGAAGTTAACCAACTACAACTAGAAAGTAATCCACTAAGCAAAAATAAACTTAAATTGTAACAAAATCTTGGAACAATAAAAATGCACGTATCTTAAAAACTAGGACATTATTCTAACAAATAATCAAACTACAATAAACTTACGCATATTCACGAGAAAAGTGGAAATATAATTTGGGTGCAAACAGGAGGGAATTTCATACATGTGCTTTCTTATAAAGTTGAAATAAACATTTGTCTTATTATCAACTGTTAAGATCAAATTAAGCCAGCTTACGTGAAAAGAAAAAGAAACAAATTTAGTCGTGCTTTTAAATATAGTTAAAGATCAACACAAGAATCATTCATTTTGAATGACGACGTGATCAAAGGATCATCTGAATATATTTGAGTAAAATTTCAATCGTCCATTGGAATTTTATATAATCACAAATTAACTGACGTTTACATTGTTGTTAATTGGTCACACTATTATTATCATGTTTTGCATATAAATTAAGTAACTCTATGATTCAGATTTTAATTATTATTTAACTTTGTTAGATTAAGAAGATTAACACCCTAAGTTTTGATTAATTATGGAACAGACAGATCAAGTATCGGATGAAGCATTGCAAGCCAAAGTCACATGGAACAAGTATAAACAAAGATGGACCCCTCAAAGTCTACACTTATGAAGTTTTCATCTACACTTGACAAACCAAACTCATGCCTTAAGATGAAATATCAAGACTAAAGACAGACAAAGAAGTGAAGATTTTTTGTCTACTGAAATCAAGTGAAGTCCAAGTTAACAGACGAAGTAACTCGCGCTAGATTTCAAAACTAACAGTTACTCAAAGAAGCTTCCAAAGATAGATAGGAGACTATGCAAAACCTCTGCAACACGAAAAGCAAATCTTTCTTTTTGATGATATCTCTGATCAAGTCGAGAAAAAGCTCGAAAAAATGCGGCTCGACTCCACTATGAATTCATAATTGTTCTGATTGATATCTGTCACACGTTTTGAAAGCTTCAAGAAAAGGACAACAATCTCAAAGATGAGTCTAACAGATCTCTCAAGACCTTGTTTGCATAAGGACTTCATCCTCTTCAGCCCAAGTGGACGAAATTACGTTGAAAAGCTATCTATCTAAGTTTTTCTCTTAAGCTCATTTGTATACACCTCTCTACAAAGAGGAGAAAATCTTTTTAAAACTTCTTTAAATCCACTATTGTGGTGTCGTTAGCCTGAGGAGGTTATGTTTCAAAGAATACCTTTGTATTAGCCTGAGGAGGCTGCGTTCCAAAGAATACATTGCTGTTTAGCCTGAGAAGGCTGGGATCAAAGAGTATCTGTGTAGCCAGAAGTGGCTAGGTGCAAAGAATACTTGTAACCTTTATTGACGGTTTGTAGTGAGAACTTAGCAAGTTGCTAAGTAACTGGACATGGTTTGCTTAAGACGTACCAATATAAAAATATCATTGTCTTTATCTATTTTTGTTCTTGACTAACAGGGCTTAATCAACTTAAACTTTCTAAACATTAAAATCAACAGTTAAAGATAAACAAATTTGCGTCTGACCCTTTGAAAAACAACAAACGCAAAAAGGCAAAAAATTTTAATACCATAATTTAACTCCTCCTTCTTGTGTTTTTGTCTTTTATAGTTTGGTATCTGAACTTAGCCTCTAAGGGTTGAGCGCTTAACAATTGCTAGAGAAAAATATCAAGGATGGAGTCCTCGCGGCCTATGTTCATCTCAGGTGGATCATCCATGAACAAACCTCCACCTAGTACAAACTTTGGAAGATCATTACTTATGGAGACATTCTAATAGTCAAGTCTGAACCTAAATGGGGGAATAAGGAGTACTCAACCATGGAGCTGAACAGCAAAGCAAGATATGCCATCACTTGCACGTTCTCAAGGACATAATACAACAAATTCTGTGCCTACAAAACAGCAAAAAAGCTCTGGGATGCTCTTAAGATCTCTTATGAAGGAAAAAAAGATATTAGATTGCGAAAAGCTGCCACCCTTCAAAGAGAATATGAGATGTTCTCCATGAAGAAAGGAGAATCTATTGATATAATGTTAGGAAGGTTACAAACCATATTAAATGGTCTGACAGCTTTGGGAACCACGTTCACTAAAGCTCAGAATAATATGAAGATATTGGACAGCTTACCTGCACCATGGGAAGCTATGTCCACTACTATCTCAATTGGACGTGACATAAAGACATTAACTCTTGATGAGTTTATTAGTGCACTTGGAGTGCATGAAGTCCACCTGTGCAAGAGGGACAAAATAAAATCTTAAGAGCTCAAAGCTCTACTGTCTGTGGACGAAGTCCCTAAAGAAGATTCTAGCAAGAAGGAGAAAAAGAAGAACAAGATTCTGAAAGCTGAATCCACAGATTCTGATGCATCTGATGAATCATCTGATGATGAGATCTACTTTATGGCTAGATGATTCAAGAAGATGATGATGAAGAAGGGAAGAGGTCAACGCTTCTTCAAAAAGAAGGGTAGAAGCTTCCCTGAGAAGCCTTCAACCAAAGAAGAAGGAGTTGATATCGTCTGCTACAAGTGTAGAAAGCTTGGGCACATGAGATCAGAGTGTCCCAAGCTTAAGAAAAGATGGAACCCCAGAAGAGAGAAAGGAAAGAAAAACTTGCTGACTTGGGAAAACCTTGACAGTGATAGCTTAGAAGAATCTGAGGAAGAAGAAGAAACAACAAATATCTGTCTCACGGCTGGAGACATCAATCCGTCTGAGGTAAATGAAACTTCTACCTCATCTTCATCATCTGAATCTAAATCAGAATCAGAAGATATTTCGTATGAAACTCTGCTAGTAAACTCTCATTTTATTGCTGAGCAATATAAAAAGTGCAAAACCAAGCTGAAAAAGGCTTTGGAAGAAATTGCAAATTTGAAAAATGAAAATGAGAATTTGACTAAGAAAGGTTCATTAGACGAAACATCGTCTAAATATGAAAAGAATTAATTTCTTCTTGAAATCAAAAGATTAAAAGAAGAAAATGAATCTTTGATCAATGACCTAACCAAGTTCACCAATAGCTCTTCCATGCTAAAAAAACATTTTAAAATATGGTAGAACTCCTTCTGACAAGAGTGAACTAGGTTACGTCAAAGAGACAAACGAAAAGAAAACAAAATCTGTCTCGTCTGGACATAAAAAAATGCATGATAATTACAAAAGGGTTCGAAGTGCATGCAAGGGTAAACCAAGAACCCTGAGCAAACAGAAACCCTCAACTAACAAAGTAGGACTCAAAAGAGTTTGGGTACCAAAGTCACCTATTATTCCTGTTGCAGACATTCTTAACAGAAGAAGAGAGGACTTCAAGTTGGTACCTGGACAGTGGGTGCTCATGACACATGACGAGAAACCTGTCTATGTTCCAAGACCTCATACCAAGTAAAGGGTCTGTGTCATATGGATCTGGTAAAGGTAAAATCCTAGGGATTGGGACTGTTGGTAAGACACCCAATGCTCTTATAAAAAATGTGTCATATGTTAAAGGTCTAAACTTCAATCTACTTAGCATAAGTTAATTTTGTGACAGTGAATATGAAGTTGCTTTTAACGCTGATGAATGTATAGTCAAGAACAAAGACAAATCCATTCTGTTTAAAGGGAAAAAATAGAGTAATCTCTATGAGGTTTGCCTTTCTGACCTAAGTGATCAGAATGTAACATGTTTACTTTCAGTAGACGATGAAAGATATATTTGGCATAAAAAGTTGGAACATTTTAGTCTCAAATATATTTTGAAAATTTTTAAGAAAAATCTTTTCAAAAGACTGCCAAAAATCTCTTGAAAAACCAATCGTCTGTGTGAATCTTGTTAGTGTGGGAAACAACTCAAAGCTTCTTTTAAATCTAAAAATGTTGTTTCCACGACAAGATCTTTGGAACTGTTACATATTAATCTCTTTGCTCCTACTCAAACGGAAAGTCTTGGAGGAAAAAGATATGGGTTTGTAATTGTAGATGACTATACTAGATTTACAGAGGTATACTTCCTATCCCATAAATATGAGTCATTTAGTGTCTTTGAAATATTCTGCAAACATGCTCAAAATGAAAAAGGAATATGTATTGCATCTGTTAGGAGGTATCATGGAATTGAGTTTGAAAACTCTGAGTTCCTATACACGAGAATATGAGTTTGAATATTTTTTTCTTATTAATTAAGTTTTGATCCCTTGTTTTATTCAAATTTTTCTTTCTATTCTTGTCATTATATAAAAATGAAAAATAACTTTCATTGATATTCTCACCTTTTCATGGATAGAGATGGGGAAGCACATCTAATATATATTCTTGAAAATACATTGCTCTTGAGAATATTTTTCTATTACTTATGTTAAATATATAAATGTTATACTCTCACACTCCTATTCTAAGCAATATCTTTCTAAAATTTGAAATAAATACAATACAGTGATTTCTTTAATAGCATAATAACTCATGGTTAAACAACATAGTCTTCTTTTGAATTAGTGTCTTTAGCATAATCATCATTTGATCGAGAAGGAGAACATTTTGTTTGCAGTCAACCAATTTTTCCAGCTAAATTAGCTGCAATTTATTTAACAAGATATCCTTGCATATAACGAAAGATTATAACATGATGCCGATTTTATTTTCAATAAGGTTATTATATTATTCACTTATTACAAAAGAATTGAAATATTCGTGATGTAAATCACCTTAGCGTATCTGGATAAACTTTGGCAACAGTAATCTAAAAGAAAATCAATTTTGTAAAATCAATTTTAAAAATTGATGTGACTTATATTTAAATATTTTTATCATATAATCAATTTTGTAGTGATATATTCAGCATAAATTTTTTTATCTAAATTAATATGAAAACTATTCAGAGTTACTTCAACTCAATATCAATTCTATACCCAAAATTAATTTTGAATTTTTATTTAAAATAAAATTAAACGTGTGAAAATTCACCTAAAGTAAATCAATTCAATTTTACATGATAAAGCTAAACACTTGTATCATTTATGAAAGTGATAACTTAATTGACCGAACTAAATTCTTAACACACATGTATCAAATCATAAGATAATAATCTCAAATCACTTTACAATATTATTATTAACATATATAGCAAACAAACTACACATTACATATATAGCCAAAAAAAAAAAAAAGTTTTTCTATTTTTCTCCTTCTCTTTTCTTCTTATACTTTGTATAATACATCTGCAACTAGGGGTGGGTATATGGGTGGAAGTCTATGGGTTGGCGCGCGTAACCCGCGGGCTTTGTGGGCCAAACCCGTTGGGTCCGCGGAGTGACCCGCAAGCCCGCACTATTTAAAAAAGATTGAAAATTGACACTCTAATTTCTTTTTCCGCCTTTCAATCTTCTCGCTTCTAGGCGTGTTGCTACCATTAATGTGAACAACTTATATGATTCTGAAAAGGAAAAAACTGAAATACATACTGACTATAAAAATCACTGTATACTTCTCCTTCTCTTTTCTTCTTATACTTTGTATAATACATCTACATAAGTTTGTTTTTTCTTTCCGAATGGATTGCAATTTCTTGTATTGTATCATGGGATTTTGATATAATTTGGTCTTTTATGAAAATAAATTATCTAAATGGTCCATTTACAAACTATTCATTAAAATGAATCTACTTCGGTAACAAAGTCGTCCAATAAATAAACGACTTTAAAAGAGTCATTCATTATTTAAATAACTAGTCTTCTAATTGGGTCACGTGTTTAGTAATGATTGACTTTTTTCAAAATAAAATAAAGTCGTTTATTGTTTAAATGACTTCACTTTAACTTGGTCATATGTTTTATTAAGATTAACATTTTTTTGAATTAAAATAAAGCTATTCACTTCCTTTAAAAGAATTCTTTAAATTTTGAACGACTTTTTCTCATTAATTTAGGAATTATTTGATTTTGTAATTATTGTTAATTTAAAGTATTTTAGTTCAAAATATAATTAAGAATTAATTAATTTTGTAATTATTTTTAATTTAGATTATTTTATTTTAAAATATAATTAAGTATTAATTGATTTTGTAATTATTTTTAATTTAGATTATTTTAGTTCAAAATATAATTAAGAATTAATTAATTTTGTAATTATTGCTAATTTAGAGTATTTTAGTTCAAACTATAATTAGGAATTAATTGATTTGGTAATTATTGTTAATTTAGAGTTAAAAAATAATTTAGATTTGATTTGATAACAATTAGGAATTAATTTTGTGTTGATTAGTAATATGAATTTTTTGACTAATTACACTATAATTAAAAAATCAATTAATTCCTAAATTAACATAGAAAAAGTCGTTTAAAATTTGAACAATTCTTTTAAAGTTTTGGTAGTAAACGAATTCACTTTAATTTAAAAAACATCATCCATTAACAAACATGTGGCCCATTAAAGTGAATTGTTTAAACAGTGAACAACTCTTTTAAAGTCGTTTATTTATTGGACGACTTTGTTATCGGAACAGACCCATTTTAATGAATAGTTTTTAACTGGACCTATTTACGTAATTTGTTTTCGTAATGGACCCAGTTATATCAAACACCCTGTATTATGTGATTGTGTTTTCGCCTATCGTGGGACACAATTATACAAAATTTTCATAATTGATGAAATTAACATTGCATTAATATTAATAATATCCTATCGATATTTTACTATTAATGTGATCTTCTGATTGATATTAATGTGCTATTAATATATATATATATATATATATATATATATATTATAATTCTATGATTACTATAACGTGCTTTTGCTTCCGTTTATGTAAATTTTAATTTTTCAAGCATCCTATTGATGATGGATTTCTAATGACATAAATTTCACATTATGTTATTTGTTATCATAATTTACAAATTAATATGATGTGTTTCTGTTTTCTTTTACGTTAATGTTATCCTTCCAAATACTTTATGAGTATTGAATATCAGTGATATAAATTGTGTTATTATAATTCTCTGATTGATATAATGTGTTTTTGTTTTCTTTTATGTCGATCTTATCCTTCCAAATACTACATCGTATTGAATATCTAGTTACATAAATTGCACAGCACATTATGTTATTTGTTATTATAATTCTCTGGTTGATATAATGTGCTTCTTTTTTTTTTTATTTCAATTTTATCCTTCCAAGTACCCTATCGGTATTGGATATCTAGTGACACAAACTACACATTATGTTACTTGTTATTACAATTCTCTGATTGATATAATATGCTTCTGTTTTCTTTTATGTCAATCTTATCCTTCCAAATACCCTATCAGTGTTGGATTTCTAGTGACATAAATCACACCGCGATTTTATCTTGGTTCACCTTCTACCAGTGAAGGCTACGTTTAGTCCCCTAAACCACGTCAGATATTTTCTTCACTAAACAAACAGTTTAGAGTTACAATCTCACCCCGAGATCCCTACACCAACATTAATAGCACCCTTTTTCTTAATTACAAAGCCCTTACCGACCACTTCGGTAATCCTTAACTCTTTCACCGAACACCACGGTGAACAACAACCCTTCACCAAACACTACAGTGATCAACAACAATTGTTTAAACAATAGAGAACCAAGTACAATGGTTGTTTCAATATGGTAAGTTGAATCTTACAAGAAAGGTTTTCTTATGATATAACAATTAAGGCTCAAAAGCTTTTCTGACTTTTAGAATATGTAAAATATTGAAGTTTGTTTCAAATGAATAAGATTATGAAAATCAAGTCTCTGTTTTCTAAATTTGAAAACTTTGTTTAAATAAACAATCATACCTGACACACGCATCGAAAGTGCATCAAATTAGCTAGCTGGGCTATTACTTGTAGTAGTATCAGACCTAAGTCATTCTTTCCGATGGATTGTTCTATGACTCTTAAGCCGAAAATTAAGAGCAAGTTAAGGGGGTTTTAGTGTAGAACTTAATTAAATGAAATTAAAGTAAGGAAAACTGAATTAAACACAAGCAATCAAAGCAAGAAGAAATCAAATATAATGAATAAAAAACTATATGATTAAATAGTCAATCTAATTTGTTCTTGGTCTCTTCAAATCCCTCATTGGCTCCTAATGTATATAGAATCACATTTGTGACCTAATTAGACCGGAACCCCTACATCTAATTAGGATCCCATCGTTTTACAATCGCAAAGTATTTTCATCAAACATTTGGTGTGCCAAATCAATGCAATCACATTGTAAGCAACAAACCTTATTCGATTATAACCAAATTCAAGAAACCACAACAACAGTCAATAAACATGTTGAATTCGAATTTAAAAGCACAATTTAATTTATAATCATCCAATTATATCATGTGTTCAATTCGGATTAAGAGAATACTGTAATAAGAATTAAGAACAATTGAGCTTAAGGATTGAGAGAAGAGAGCAATACAAACCGGATTAACACCAAGGGATTAGTCACTCATCATCATCAATTGAGATTGCATCAAAATAAAGGAAAGAAAAGTGTAGAAGAAGGAGAAGTACGGCTCGGCCGACAAAAGAAGAGAGAAAGAAAACGCGAAACCCTAATTCCAACTGTAAAGTGTAAAGCCTAAAAAAGTGTGTTACAATTTTTTGAATTAGGTTATTTATAATAAATGGTTCATGTGCTAGTCACATGCTCACTTAAATGACTTAAATACCTCCCTTCAAATCTCAGCCAAAGCACAAAATAAAATGATTCAATTTACATAAAGGAATTTAGGCCTAAACACTTAAGTAAATTTGCTCAATAGTCTGGCACCAAAGAAGTGTCATCTTCAAGCTTTATTTCGTCCTAGATGCTGTCCGAACTAGGTTTTGGTGTCTCATAGCTTTTGTAACTCTTTAAGTCTTCTTTAAAACGAAACCAAGAACAACTCAATCAGAGTTTTGTAACTCGAGATATGCTAAAAATACTCAACTTGTATAGAGACAAAAATAAGCAACAAATTAATACAAAAATCACATTTTAGGTCCAATTGATCCCTATGTCATGAATATACAAAAACATGTCAATTGATCATTAATTATACTCTACCTAGATATAATAAGTGTAAAGAAATTGGTTAAAATAGTAACCTATCAATACCCTTTCAAAATCATTTTTAAAAAAAGAGCCGTTACAAGATTTCAAAAAAATAATATAATAAAATAAAATAAAGTGTCTATTGCTCAACATTTGAAATTTGAATTATACATAAAGACATTCCTTTTAAGAAAATTCTTTAAATTTTTTTTTCATAATTTCAAATTTCAAATTTAAAAATGAGCCATTACATCTTTTAAAAAGTGTCGGTTGCTTAACATTTGAAATTTGAATTATACAGAACGACGTTCCTTTAACATTTTAAAAAAAAATCATAATTTCAAATCTCAAATTTAAAAACAAGCAGTTACATCTTAAAAAAAAAAAAAAAGTGTCTTTGCCCAACATTTGAAATTTGAATTATACTTCCTATAAAAATTTTAAAAACAAATTTCATAATGTCAAATTTAAAAATTTGGACAACATAATTGTGAAAATTGTTTCTAAGATAGTTTTGAAACGTAGTTTAATTATTATATTATTGATATCACAAACTTTTTCTAGGTGAAGATTTGAACCTTTAAAACTAAAACATATCTTGATTAATAATTGGTTCTTTGATGTTCTTCACTTTTTCTTTCTTTTTGTCGACGTATTTTTGTCTTCATCCAAATCCGGTTATGAAGTCAGAAAGAGATTTTCTCTACATTCTCCCATTTTTTGATGATGACAAAGCATCTTGAAAAATCAATCATAATAAGTGTTTCCCCTGTCTTGTATTTCTCCCCCTTTGTTTTGGAGTATAATAACATAAACCTGAAAATCTCAATAAAAAGCAAACAACTACCTTTCTCCCCTTTTATGACATCATCAAAAAGAAGAAAAATTGCTACCAGTCTATCTAGGATATACATTTGACAAGAACATAACAAGAGATAGTATGCAAATTTTGATTTGTCCCTTGTCATATGTGAGGAGCAGCCACTGTCAAAATATCACATGTAGCTTGCTGCCCTTATATATTTCAACAAAACAATTATAAGGGGATATAAGGCACCCAAGGTGATTTGGGTCCTTTAGGATTAGTGCCTTTCTCAACCCACATGTATTGCTTATTGGGTATTTCATACCTTTTGACATTACATACATTAGAAGTGTGTCCAAATATATTACAATAATTGCAGGTATATTTCTTTGCAGAAGCATGATAATTTCTGAGAACAGAGTAGTTTCTTGTTCTAGGCTTATGATCATTGTGTCTTTTGTGAGTTCTCAAAGAATTTAGTTTTTTGTATTCAGATCTTTTATTGGTATTTTGATTACCAGCTTTTACAAATAAAATTTTATTCTTTTTGTTTGATTTCTTTTGGGGTGTATATTCTAACCCTCTTCTATCATTAGTGTTTCTTTATATACATAAGATTCCAGTTAAACTATGTTTACATCTTTTGAATTTACAAATAATTTTATGAAAATTTTCTATTTTGTTTCCAAGAGAATTACATTTTGAACATGCACCTAAGTTTTCAACTTTAGTTTTTATTATATTTAATTCATCTTGCATGTGTTTATGAGAGGTTTCTATAAAGGAATTGATCTTTTTTCTGTTTAGCACAGACCTTAGAAAAATTTAAGCTCAGTTCATGCAAGTTTTCAAAAGCATCTTCTAAATCTTCATAAGATAGTTTATTGTTACTAACCTCTTCATTTTCATCATCGGAGTTGTATGATGCCATTAAAGCAATTTGTGCTTCATCAATTTTAGATTTGGATGATGAACTTATGTCATTATCTTCCCATGTTATATAGACATTTTTTCCCTTTTTATCCTTGTTGTCTATATTGTTTCTGAATCCATTCTTCTTTCTTTCAAGATTCGGGCATTCAAATTTTATATGTCCGAGTTTTTCTCAATCAAAGCACGTGAAGTTTTGAGGAGTGGATGCATCATTTCTTTTTGTAAACTTCTTTGGTTGTCCAGATTTCATCCCTTTCCTTTTGAGAAACTTTTCAAACTTTTTAACTAGACGATTCATATTTTCATCTTCAGAATCTCCTTCATAAATGTCATCTTTGGAATCTATCTCGACTTTCAAAGCAGTTGACTTATGTTTCTTTTCTCTTTCTTCATGTTGCTCCAAACAATTTAATTCTAATTCATGCTCTTGTAATTTTCCAAAGAGTGCTGTTTGAGTCATACTAGAGAGGCTTTTCTTTTCAGAGATTGTTGTCACCTTTGGTTGTCATGCCCTAGTTAAAGATCTCATCACTTTCAAGTTCAAATCTGCATTTGAAAAATCCTTGCCAAGAGCAATCAAATATTTAGTTAAATGGGTAAATCGTTTTTGCATGTCTAGGATTTTCTCTCTAGGAAGCATTCTAAACATCTCATATTCTTGCAACAAGGTGTTTAATTTTGATCTCTTCACTTCTTCTATACCCTCATGGGTTCTTCAAGGTACCTTGTAAAGGATAGAACACAAGAAGGGGTGTTGAATTGTGTTAAAAAAAAATTTATCCCTTTCGTCTGTGGGTTTAAATATGTTCAGACGAAATAATTTTAATCTTCAAAGATTGTTTTTAATGGGCAGACGTTATAGTTTGATTATCCCCGTTAGTCGAAAAACTTAGTAAAACAAATACACAAGTATTTTTATACTGGTTCGTCTATACAAGACTACGTCCAGTTACCCAGTAACAACTGAGTTTTCACTACCAACCGTGAAAGGGTTACAAGTATTATTTGCGTCCAGCCACTTCTGGCTATTACACGATATTCTTTGAACACAGCCTTCGCAGGCTAAACAACAAGGGTATTCTTTGAACAACCAGCCTCCTCAGGCTAAAGCACCACACAAGTGAATTTGAAAGAGTTCTTCGAAAAGAAAGTTTCCACTTCGCAGAGAGGATTTTACAATGAAGTACAAAAGATACAGTGAGCAAAATCACAAAGTAGATTGAATACTAGAAGCGTGTTCGCCAACTGAACTTTGAAGAAGTGAAGTCTTTAAATCGGCAATGTCTTCAGATAACCGTTAGACACAAAAGAATGTCGTTAAACATTTTCCTCGAGAGCTTCCAAAAGGTGTCAGATAGTACTTGAGTGATTGATGGCGTGTGCAGCGGATTTAGATAGCATGCGCAGTACTTTTTCTGACATGTACAGAGACTTTGACAAAAAGGTGAAGACCTTTTCGAGTTGCATGTGTAAGCGAGAATCCCCATACTGATCTTGGATGCTTCTAATGAGTACTTCTTAAGATTTGAAATCTTAGCGCGAGTGACTCATACTTGCTTCACTTTCTGGAATGACGATAAACTTCTTCAGTCTAAGAGATTTCGTCTTATCTTATCGTCTGATGACTTGACTTGAGACAGACGAATGACTTCAACTTTGAGGGGTCATCTTCTGTCTGTACTTGTTTTGTCTGACTTGCTTGCTGATGTTCCGTCTGGAAAAGTTGCGCCTGTCTTGTAGTAATCAAAACTTTAAATATGTTAATCATCTTGATCTAACAATCTCCCCCTTTTTGATGATTACAGACCATACTGATTACTTTCTCAAGGAGGCATCTGCATAAGACAAAGTTAGTGATCATAGTTTAAGCACAAGTCAGATTTACATTAAGACGATGTTTTCTGAAACAATACCTCTTTATAAGAATTGTTACATCAATATGATGTAAATCATATACAATGTTACAAGGTATACAGAAAACCAAAGCTCTAAGAATGCATGTATAACGCTATGCAAATAAATAAAGAATCAATACAACATAGCAAAAAGAATAAAAAAAATAATGCTAACTCCCCCTCGGACAATGTTTGACTCCTCAGACGAAGGCTCCCCCTTAGCATAACAACCTCTTCTTCCTAAGATATTCTCCCCCTTGGGCTAAGAATCATCAAAAGCACAATCAAGAAGAAGGTTTAGGCTTCTTTTGAACAAGGCTCATAACAATCTCCTTCAGCTGCTGCATCTCAGATGTAAGAGAAGCTTGATTATCCTCAAGCTCTTTGTTCTTTTTCTTCAGATGCTCGCAATTCTCTTCTAAGGCATCATATTTACGCTTTAGAGTATGATACTCATCAACGTCCCCTGCTTCACCTTCAATAACTGTAACCTTCACCTTATCAGCGATCTCCACAAAAGGCGATTGAGGCTCTTCCACGATTGGATGGACTCTTCTTCTTTTGATGACCACGTTAAAGGCTCAAAAATAGGAGTTTGAGGTTCTTCAACTAATGGTACGTAGTCATCTTCAATGAGCATAGTTGGAGTCCTCTTCAGACGCAGAGTGAAAAGTGGAAGTGTGAGATATGCAGTGAAGTCTCTCTCCCATTGCCAAGTAAACACTTTACTGGGTACAGAGAGCTCAAGATCTGGATGCTCTTGTGACGGATGTGTATAAGCAAAAGCTTCTCTAGGATACACCTTGCCACAGATTGTGGAATCTTCATCAAATGAAGTTCCAGAGCAAAAAGTAGAGGTGGCTTCATGATCTTCTATCATCCTTTGAATCTTAGGATTGATAGGTCTTGAGGCATTGGCTTGAATAGATTTGAGATGCGAGTATGCAGCAGACGGAAGTCTCTTGGGGATGTGTCTTGCAAACTTGAAGGTTTTGGAGACAGACAGAGTCTTCTTCTCTTTTCCTTTAGCCAAAAACTTGACCAAGCAAGGTGTTTTTGGTCTAAAATGATGGAGAACTTGGTTTCGTCTGAAATGAGAGAAGAAAATTGAGATCCCATCATGAATGGACAGTCTCTCATCTCCTTCTTTGCTCTCCTTTCAATTTGATAGAAGGAAGTTGATCTAGTTTTTTCTTCCCTTCTATAAGCATTGGCCACAAGTTTGAATGCCATATTGTAATCTTCAGGAAGAGCATGAACAAACTCTTCGGGGTCTTCATATTCCTTGAGGAGAATGGAGTAGCGTGGGCAAATTCCTGAACAATGTGGTCTTGTCCAAGGAAGAACAATTCCAAGAGTATGTCTTAGACCCACATACTCTGTTTGGTTCATTGGAATTGTGAAGGGTACAGGATCATGACGATCAATAGCGTCTAGATGCCAATGAGAGCAATCTTTTGGCTCATAGATGGTGGAGCTGGGATCTCCATATCTGCAGTGGTGAAATGCAGGTGCATTGATTTCATGTTGAACCTTCCACTTGATGTTTTCTCTGAAAGGAATGTGGGGTTCATAGCCAAGAGCTGGTCCTTCAATCACCGACTCAGCTAGATGATCCTTGTACATGTTTATTTCTTCTAAACCCTTGATGTCTAAAGAGGCCAGTTTATCCCAAGGCAGACACTTCAGCCATTCGCGTTTCTTTTCAGGAGTATAGATGAAATCTTCTTTGAAGTCCATTGGCTTCAGGGGTTTGTGATAAATGATGGGGTTGACAAATCTCCCAAGTTGAAATCCCTTTTTACCTCTGTACCGATAAGGATTCTTTAACTCAATATATGGAGTGTCCTTTATAAAGCAGTCTTCATCGTCCGCCAAGTAACCATCTTTAGCAGACTCAGACGGTTCACCATTATCGGAGATATCTTTAAGTTTATCTCCAAGAATCCAGTCAGAATTGACTGGTCTTTCAGCACAAGAGTTTTCAGCAAATCTTCTCATGACTAATTCGTTGAGGAACGAATAGTCAGTCTTGTGCTTGGGTGGAAGATCTTCTAGATTTATGACTTCAGCGTGAGATCTCACCCATGATGCATCCACCCTTTTTATATCAACATGTTCTTCATCAGACGAAGAACATGTGTCCTCAATAATTATCACTTCAGACGGAATCTCCATCGTCTGTTGGTGGGATGCTTCTTTAGACGCAACAGGTATCGTCTGATCAAAGGCAGCGTTGAGAGGAGACACAACAATAGGATCAGAAATAGTTATCCTATGTTCGTCTTGGAGTGTTGATGCAGAAACCTCCATAGTTGAAGCTTCTTCATTAAGCATAGACTCCAATTCCTCTGCCAACTGAGCATTGTCCTTCTGGATCTGGGCAGTTTCTTCACTATTCATGCCTTCTAAAGTTGCTAGAGCATACGCAGCTTCAGACGATCTAATGCCCTTAACGCTTTCGAAAAAGATTCTTTCTCTTTCAGCTTGAAGCAACATAGAGACCCTCATAGCCTCTTTTAGTTGTTTTGCTTCGTCTGTTTCTCCAATAACCACAGACGCAAGCTTCTGCTTCATTTTCTCTTTGCCTTTGGCAGCTTTTAGAAGAGCAACCTTTCTGACTCTTGCTTTCTCTTCGGCTGCTTTCTTTTTCTTTTTTTTCTTCTTGAAAGGATTTTAACAGACGATACACCCTTAGACGATATCATAACCCTTTCATCTTCGTTGGGGGATATCTTCTTCTCTTGCTCTTAGCCGCAACATGCTTTATTCTGATAGTCCTCTTCTTCTTTCTAAGAGGCTCTTCTTGAGCATCTTTGAAAGGGACTTCAGATATGATCACAAGTGGAAGAGAAATAGATGTTTGGGTTTGTGTTTGGGCTTGTGTTTGGGTGTGTGTTTGGGTTTGTGTTTAGGTTTTGGCGCGCTTGATGCGAGCTCTGTGAGAAGGATCTTTGGTGATGGGTGAAAGAGGAACTTGTTCGTCACTCGTATTGTGATGAAGAAAGCTAGGGCTCAGATGTATCTTGGCAAAGGTGCTTCCTTTGACCTCCTTTCCTTCTTCATGCCAAAAAACACCAGTGGCATCAAAACCTTGGTTAATAATGATTTTGGAGAAGAGAGTGGCGTAGGGGATACTACTCTTCCTACAAATGTTCCTATTTCTCAACGCATTTATCCAATGGTCGAGAATGATGTGAGGGAGACTAATCCTTGCTTTCCTCAGACAGTAGAAGATGCAAAATCTGTCACGAGTACTCACATTGTCTCGTGAGCCTGTTCTGGGTGTGAAGATGTTGTAGAGAAGGTTGTGAATGACTCTTCCTGTAGGATATAGATTCCCTGATCTCATAAACTTGGGATCTTCGGGGTCGCGGACCTTTCCATAGAGAATCTTGTCTACATGCCCCTCAGATTCTAACCTCATCCAGTAAGCGCTATAAAAACGCCCTTCGGCTTTGCAATTCCCGAAGCTTAAAATGGAGTCTATTGTGATAATATACTCCTTGTTGTCAATGGTACCTACAATACCATTATCAAATTCCTCGTGTCACTCCAGAATTCTGCGTAGGCCTTCATCAGCCATGGCCCTTTCATCTCCACGAAATCCATCCAGCCATTGTGTATCAACATCTTTGATACCCTGTCAGAAATGCTTTCAATAGTGGTCCTTGAGATCCATTTACTACGCAAGAAGAGATCTTGCGCAAAGAAGGTTGCTTCGGTTGCCTTTATATTCTTAGCGGCCATAGTTAAGTTTGAAAAGAGAGAGAAATTGTGTGAATAGAATACTCAGAGATAGTATGAATGCAGTAAAGAATAAAAGTGAGAACTTTAAGGGTATTTATAGTCAAAGACAAAAATAGTTGTAATTCATCAGACGAAAGAAGTTGAAACCGTCCCTGATTTGACGTGTCCCCATTATTGCCCTTTTAACGATTGATTTGACTTCTGCAATTCACAGCGCGTGCTCTTCAAAGTCCTAGAATAGTGCAATAAATGACAGACACATTTATTGCTGCCTTTAATTTATCCCTGCACACTTAACTTTAAATTAATTAAATAATAACCTTGCTTCTGTTGAATTTTCTCAGACTGATTCAACTTGATCAGAAGCAATGTTTCGTCTTAACACGAAAAGATATACGAAGGTAATTTTTTTTTTAAAAAAAAAAAATGTACAGACGAAATGAAATGCTCAGACGGAAAAACTTAATCAATTAAAGAGACAATTCCCAAATTTTCTTTAATGAAATTGAAACGAGTTTTATCTAAAGCTTTTGTAAAGATATCTGCCCATTGAAACTCAGTTTGAACAAACTGTATATCGAAAATACCTTTTTGAACCTAATCTCTTATAAAATGAAATTTAATTTCAATATGTTTGGCTTTTGAATGTTGAATAGGATTTTTGCTGAGATTAATTGCACTTGTGTTATCACAAAATACTGGTATTTAAGTTTCAAACCTGGAGTAATCCTCAAGTTGATGTTTTACCCAAAGTAGTTGTGAGCAACACCCAGCCGCAGCAATATATTCTGCTTCATTGGTTGAGAGTGCAATGGAGTTTTGCTTCTTGCTTGACCAAGAGATTAGTGATGAACCAAGAAATTAACATCCACCACTTGTGTTTTTTCTCTCCACTTTATCTCCATCATAATCAGCATTACAATAACCACTTAGATTGAAATCACTACTTTTCTTATAAAATAGAGAGAGATTAGTGGTTCCAATAAGATATCTTAAAATGCATTTAACAACTTGTAAATGTGATTCTCTAGGATCAGATTGAAAACGTGCACATAGATAGACACTAAACATAATGTCAGGTCTACTAGCAGTGAGATAGAGAAGAGATCCAATCATACCTTTGTATACCGTCTGATCAACGGTCTTACCTGATTCGTCTTTGTTGAGACTCGCTCCAGACGAATGCATGGGAGTTTTCATTGGTTTGGCATTTTCCATTTTGAATTTCTTTAGAAGTTCCTTAGTATACTTCTGTTGATGAATGTATATGCCTTGTTTAGTCTGTTTGATTTGAAGTCCTAGGAAAAACTTCAGTTCTCCCATCATGCTCATCTCGAACTCATCCTGCATTAACTTAGAAAAATCCTTGCACAAGGATTCGTTAGTTGCTCCAAAGACTATATCATCTACATATATTTGAACAATAATAAAGTTTTTTGAAACACTTTTCTTGAAGAGAGTAGAATCAACCTTCCCTCTTGAAAAATCATTTTGAAGAAGAAAGGAACTCAGTCTTTCGTACCAAGCTCGAGGAGCTTGTTTAAGACCATATAGTGTTTTCTTTAGCTTAAAAACATGATCTAGTTGAGATGAACTCTCAAATCCAGGAGGTTGTTTTACATATACTTCCTCTTCAATAAAACCATTTAGAAAAGCACTTTTTACGTCCATTTAATATAGGATGATATTCTTATGAGCAGCAAAGGCAAGTAAAATTCTAATGGCTTCTAATCTAGCTACAGGAGCGAAAGTTTCAGTGAAATCTATACCTTCCTGTTGATTATAGCCTTGAGCTACTAATCTTGTTTTGTTTCTTACTACTTTCCCGTCTTCATCAAGTTTATTTCTGAACACCCATCTCGTTCCAATGATACTTTTGCTTCTTGGTTTTTCTACCAAAGTCCAAACATCATTTCTGGTAAACTGTTTTAGCTCTTCTTCCAATAGCTAAAATCCAGTCATTATCTTGTAGAGCTTCCTCAATATTCTTGGGCTCTATATTTGACACGAGAGCATAGCCAGACGATTCTTTTAGTCTTGATCTTGTTTGAACACCTTGATGTCTATATCCAATGATAAGATCTTCTGTGTGGTTTAAAGCAAACTTCCACGTTCTTATAGGAGCTTGATCATCATGTTGGTGAGCATCAGACGAAGAGGGTTCGTCTGTACTTCTATCGTCTGCTCTTGTGTCAATTCTTGCGTTTGACCCAGGTTGACCATTTGAACTTGAGCTTTGACCAGAAGGGTTAATCTGTAAATTATCAAATAAATTTTCTAGATCTGATATTTCCTTATCAGCCTTTGAGTTATCTTGGAATTTTACATGAATTGATTCTTCTACAACTTGCGTCTTAGAGTTAAATACTCTATAGGCCTTAGACGTATTGGAATATCCAAGTAAGAATCCCTTCACCACTTTTGAATCAAACTTGCCAAGTTGATCTTTAGTGTTTAAGATGAAACATTCACATCCAAAAGGATGGAAGTAAGAAATGTTGGGTCTTCTTCCTTTCCATAGTTCATATGGAGTCTTATTCAATATTGGCCTTATCAATATTGTTTTGAATATAAGGAAGTATTAATTGCTTCTCCCAATAATATTTTGGAAGAGATCTTTCATGCAACAAAGTTCTAGCCATTTCTTGTAAGGTACGATTTTTCCTTTCCACAACTCCATTTTTCGAGGAGTTCTTGGAGATGAAAAATTGTGAAAGATACCATTTTCAAAACGGAGAAGGCATTGAACTGAATTTTCAAACTGTTCCATGATCGCTCTCTACGTACGCTTAATACATATTCCTTTTTCTTTTTCGAACACGTTTGTAGAATTTCAAAAACACTTGAATGACTCGTATTTATGTGCTAGGAAGTATACTCATGTGAATCTAGTATAATCATCCACAATTACAAATCCATATCTCTTTCCTCCAAGACTTTCGATCGAGTAGGTCCAAAGAGATCAATATGCTGATTCTAGCGGTCTTGTCGTGGAAACAACATTTTTGATTTAAAAGAACCTTTGAGTTGTTTCCCATCTTGACAAGATTCACACGAGACGATTGGATTTCCAAGATATTTTTGGCAAACCTTTTACAAGATCCGTTTTAGAAATTTTGAAATATACTTGGGACTTAAATGTCATATAATACACTCTCTTAAAAAGAGAGCTTTGATGATTGAGAGAATTAGCTGGGAATCGCTATCAATATTTAATTTCACCACTTGGATTATCACAATCAAAGGTGTAATTTGTCGGTCTTCAAATTGTTGACTCCCCTCATCTAAGAAGGTGATCTAGCCTCCAGGTGGACGTAATGGCAAATCCAGAAGGCATAGAATTCATCTCTAAATTTCCTCAATCCATCACTGTAAATCCTAGAATTTGAAGTTGCGGTTCTCCTGATCCTCTCATTAACTTGTGATCCTTCTTTGGAATTGATCAAGTGTAGGAGGGTACTAGCATCACTTGATCAATCCATCGATCATATGGCTAGATGACTCAAGGCCAACCACAATCTGGCAAGGGGTCTTTATAACTTAAAAGTAATTTCCATTTCCCTCGAGTAACTTTAATTTAATTACAAATAGAATCTCTAAGACTTGTCTTGGAGAAAGGAGAGTGCTCTTCTAGGTTTTCTTCAAAGAACCTTCTTTTGAATCTTATCTTTGGATCTTCATGGACTAAGTGGCTATTCATCACTCTATTGTTGCAGATCTTACTGAATCATGATATCATATTTCATAACTTGAATCTATTTTTCATTTTCTTCTTCTTGGTCACATACCTTCCAAACCATCACCTATCTTAGCCTATAATCCATAAGCCTCTCTTAGATCTTAAGTATGATCACTTGGTGAATTGAAGATTGGGCAACAAGAAAGCGATCCGCGAACATCTTCAGCTACATGGACTTGCATCAAATCAGTATCAAGAGCTCGTTTCCTTTCACCTGGTTTAAGTTTCTTTCACTTGTGGGTATTTCAGTTCAGCTCCTATTTTTTTTATTTCACTTCTTTTGATTCAATTACTGAATTTTTATTTGAGAAGCTTTGTTACAAAGTTCGGCTGTCCAATGCATAGACGCAGATGTTCATAATCGCTGTTTGATCATACACTGGTTATCTTACATGTTGACACATTTAGCTGAGCAATTTCTATGTGTTTGATGAATTCTTCAATATGTATTTTGAGCTTACATGGAATTGTTAATCCCCCCGATTCTTATTTAATTAGTGCTTATATATGTGTTATTGGTTATGTGCATTGCTCATTATGCTTAAGTTACCACTACCATGTTTTATCTTATTTAAAGTAAGAATGTTTGATTTGATTTTGTTATGACATTTGAGCCTATACTTGAACGTCTGTTAAAAAGAAAGAATAAGCCAAAAGAAAATATAGAAAACAAAGAAAAGAAAAGAGCAAGAGAAAATATACAAGAAAGAAATCAAACATGAAAAAATCTAATGAAAAGAAAAATACAGCAAGAAAAGAAAGTCATTTCAAGGTTGTACTGTTGAAATTTCTGTTAGCTCTTGTAGCAGAATTTTAAAAAAATCGAAAAGTAAAAGGCGCACATTAAATCAGATCATTAAATCACCTAAATAAATTTTAAATCTACTCAATTAGCAACAATTACTCATTTACCTCAAGCATCATATTACAATCAGGTCAAAATTGCTAATAACATGATATTTGAACCAGAAGCTTACACGCGTTTGTATTTATGACATTTTGTCCCTCGCTCTCGCCCTTCCGGCGCTTTGACCCATATTTGTGGCTGCCCCGCACCCCAATTTGAGCGTTTCTTCGTGGTTTAAACACATTGCCGAAACTATCTTCAAAAATTTCAAGTCATTTTACAGCCACTCTTCGCTTCAACTTAGGTGACTCGCTTTGTCGCTGCTGTGGCGCTGGCTCATTGGTTCAAGCGGGTTAAACATTTCTGATTTATATTAATTTGTGGGTGACGCAACAGTTCAATACATGCTTTCAATCAGGAAAGTTTCAGCAATTTTCAAAGCTCTTGCTGAAAAAGTTAAAAATTTGCTGGTACTTGTGATTCGCTAAGCGCTACTACAAGAAACACCAAGATACTTGCCATAGGCAATAAATCGAGCAAACAGAGGCGAATCTACCTCCTTTTCTCTCGGAATTTGCTTTCGTGGTGCAAACAGAGGACGAAATTTTAAACGCCAGCTAAAATTGCGTAATTGACTTCCTTTCCTCTTTGAGTTTATTTCCAAAAATTTTCATAGTTTGTTAAATACTAGTTTTCCTTCATTTTTAAAGGTAGTAAACATATTAGCCTTTAGTTCAATCATGAATTTCCATTTTTGAAAGTAGCTAACTTGTTACCAGTCTTGTTTTGTTGCTCATTATTCCCTTTAAGCTTCCTTTACTTTGTCTCTTACATTTGCTCCTTTCTTGAATTTCGCTTGTAAGAATCTGTTCTCTTCATTCGGTACATCGTAGACATTGATAATAACAATTGATGTAGAGGTTCCCTCAAGAAACCTAATAGAGATTATGAGAAAGGCAAGTGTGCACATCATAGAAAAAGCCATCTCAAGAGTGATACACCTATGCTACCAGAGCAGAAACACTTGAGAGTGACAAGGCTAAAGACCTTCTTTATATAATTGTATTTATATCTAACCCTTTTCATGAAGAATGGATACACTCCTCTCCTTAAAAGGAAATGATTCACCAAGTTCTAAAAGCAGTAGATGATTGATATGGTGGAAGTCCATGCCAGTAATAATAATACATCATTTGAGAGAGATTTGGACCTGGAAGAGGGACAAGGAGGAAGAGGTAAAGAAGAATCTGGAGTAAACAGATCCTACATCAGTGGGCAATCAAGGTGGTCACAATGGAGAGAAAAGGTTGTACCTAGGGAGGGTCAGCTTGCCAATGAAGTACCTAGGAGGTGGAGACATAGCTATAGAGGTAGGTGGAAGTGAGAAGGTAAATTTAGTGGACTATAACACACCTAGTAGAGGAGTGATCGTGGGAAACAACTATGATTGAGGATTTAACCTCTTTAAATATATAAGAAGTGTGAGGAAGGGAGAGAGATCCCAACTCCAGGGCGCTCTAATCACACCTCTAGAATAAGTCGGGAAGAGGATGAGCCTGGGAAAGCCTGAAAAGGTACAAACAAGATTGGGAAGCTTTACCCAAGTTCCTGGAGATACAGGCTTCCAGTGAGCGCATCAGATTAGTGACTTAAGTGGTTTGTCACTCTAAAAGCTTATTTTGCATCCACGACTTGAGTAAAGAGAAAAGGCTTAACTTAGCCATCTTGGAGTTTGGAAGGTTATACCTTGGCTCGGCCTAGCCAAGTCCTTTGCAGATGCCGCAAAAGAGAGAAGACCACACACTACTTTGACCCAATTGGCTATTAGCCAAGGGGGAGATCAGTGCCTGCTAAATCTTGCACATAAAAGGGGACCTACTGTGCGAAGCTCCGTGTGCTGTTAACCTGGCGTGAAGGTGAGTGTGGTAAAAGTACTACAAGGATCTAGAATTGACCTTGGGATGAGGCCGCCTAAGTGAAGAGGAGTATGAAGCTAACAAGTAGGTTCACTATGCACAAGAAAGCGAGTCAGTGGAGATCCAAGATGTCTTCGAACTCCAACATTAGAACTCCTGCAGGATGCATTCACAAGGTCAGAGGATTTGAAGGCCAACTAAAGAGGAAGAAAGAGCTCTGGGTGAAGTCTTTCACACATGATCTTCAAGTTGGAAGTACAAAGTTAAAGAAGATCATCCAACATCTTAAACAATAGCTGAGATGACCCCAAAGGAAGTCAGAAAACCGGCTTTAAACCTTCTATAACATTAAGTGTTTCCCGGCAGCTAGTGGACATGGACACATAGCTTCCCAAATGTCACAACAAGCAAGAAGCAAAGAATCATAGAAAGCTGGGGATGGGAGTGATCACTTAGTGATCCACTCACTCTCTAGTGAGCAAGAGAAGCTGCTAGGCTTTAAAGCACCTCAGGCAGCTGAGCAAACCTAAAGACTTATGACCTCCTCATGGTAAGGAAAGATGTCGGGAGCGTCTCTCTTCAAGGAATTGATGACTCACAAGGGAAAATATCTCTCCATTCTAGATGCCTATGGAAGTGGAAGGTATGTTCTCTTATCATAGATGTAAGTAGTTGCACAAATGCTACAAGTACTAGTGTTGGTGCAAATGCTTTTATTAGACATCCCCAATAATCTCAAACCTTACACAAATTACAAATTAAGCCGAAAGGATAAAGCGCGAGTAGAGATGGTGCAGCTAAGAAGCAAAACCTATTAACTCACCATGTGTGCAAAGTATAGAGATGATGTGTTGTGATGTAGTGCCTATGGAAGCCACCGCCACTCATCATTAGAAGACCTGGCGGCAATACTACAAACAGTGCTATTCACGATGCGCAGCTTCCAACACCTATGTCT